>CAKNYM010050560.1:109441-136239 GCA_932195095.1 Andricus curvator | reverse complement strand
GTCTTTTTTATAAAGAGTTCATAAAAAGAATGTCTGCTGCGAATATTCCTATGGGTGCTGTTTCAAGAATTTTATTTGCATCTAAATCTAATGCCTGGCAAACTAAGACTACCCTTTTTCGTAGCCTCACGCTTAGTGTTCTTTTTTACGCAATAGAAGTCTGGGGATTAAGGTACTTTGATTCAGTCGAGAAATTACAGTCCTCTTTCTTTAAGAAAATACTAGGCTTGCCATCATACACGCCGAATTTTGCCCTCCGCTTGGAGACAGGTAGATTACAGTTAGCTTTCGATATCTTTAAGTCAGCGTTAAGATGGTTGTCGAGGTTGCTGGGTATGCCTGATGATAGGTATCCTAAAAGATGTTTTCTTAAATTGAAGGCAATGTCCTTAAAACCTGATGGGAATCCGAAGTATAACTGGGTTCTCCAGCTCAAAAATATGTTCACTCTAAGTAATTCGGAGCAAATGTGGCTTGACTTGGACTCTGTGTCTCTCGATGAGAACATGGATGTTTTTCTAAATAACTTTTCTGACTATCTCTGGCGTTCCGTCTACGAAAGAACCCTCCATTCAAGTAGTCTCCAAGTCTTCCCATATCTTAAACTCTATCCGGACTTTCAATCATACCTGCATCTTAGATTACCTTTTTGTATAATTTCTATTATTGCTCAACTCAGACTTCTAGCCTCTATCAGCGGTTATGTACGTTTTGGAGAATATAAATTTACTTATGATCCTGCTAGACTCTGCCCCATATGTGACCTTTCTGTAACAGAGGATCTTTATCATTTACTAGCTGTTTGTCCTGCCTACTCAGACTCAAGAATATCAATCTTAGGTCAGCCAGCAACCACGACAGTCAATAGTCAGTATTGGTTGAGTCTTTTAAACTCTAATTGTCCACGCGAGCTGCGCAAAATCGCATTGTACGTCCGTCAAATTCTACAAATTAGAACATTCATTCTGGAGACGTGATTGTTTTGATACTCTCAAACAAATTTCTCCTTTATACAATTTTTGTAATATACTTCATTCTATTCTGCTGTTCAATCTGGCCGCATATGTTTACTTTTTGTTTATATTTGTATCTTATATTGTTACTCATTAGTATCGACCTTAGGTCGAAAAACAAATTATTGAATAATAATAAAAAAAATAACATTCCATGGTTTTGATTGTAGGTCTTATTTATTTCAAACCGAGTCTTGACCATGAATATTTACGCGATTGTCTGGACACGGTCCTTGATCGATTAGAGGAGTTACATCCTTCCACGCCTATAATTCTGGGGGGGGGACTCTAATGCGCGAATCGGGGATTTGAATCAGGTATGCCCTGATGTTATACCGGTAGGGGCGAATGCGAGCTCGGGGAGGCTGGTATCCGATCCTGTAATTTGTAAACGTATGGTACTTCCCTGACTGAGTGTTTAGAATTACGTGTTTTTGCTATACTGAACGGAAGATTTTTTGGGAATACGTTGTATCCTCCTAAAGTGAACCTTGATCTTTCCTGTAGTACAAATACGCATCCCCTTCTGGATGCCCAAATCTCAAATGATGAAATAAAGGCTGCTATCCGTTAATGTAAAAAGGGGAAAACCCCTGAACAGGATGCTGTCCCCGCCGAGTTTTACCGAGCTTTACCCGAATTAGGCCTAGACTATCTTGAGTGTCTGTTCAGAAGGATCTGGGACACTGAGGAGGTTCCGCCTTCTTGGGCAACTATTCTCACGTGCATGTTATTCAAGAAAGGTAATAAAGAGGATCCGGGCTCTTAAAGAAATATTGCGCTGGTGAATGCTATTGCCAAAATATTTACATGGATCCTCCTGGATAGGCTTTTTGAGTGAACAAACGTTGCGAATTGTATACCCGAATTTCAGGCAGGTTTCAGGGCATCCAGAGGCTATATGGACCATATATCTGTTCTAAACTCTATTATTCAGAATCATCTCATTTATGGTATGGCCAACGGCCATACCACGCTGATAAACCCAGTTCTCGTCAGATCACTGAAGTTAAGCAGCGTTGGACGCGGTTAGTACTTGGATGGGTGACCATTCAAGAATACTGACATGAGTGCTGTTGGCACATCGTGGGTGTGGTGAGCCCACACTTGTAGTTATTTACTACAAGTTATCAACCTAGAAACACTACCTGAATCGGGTAGTGTCACGCCTACCCTGAAAGGGAAATGGTTTAATGGTATATATATATATATATATCTCCACTCCTGGACTTCAGGTTTTTGCATGTTCCGTTGATTTTAAAAGGGCCTTTCCTTGAGTTAATCACGGCCTTCTTTGGTCTAAACTATTGAATCTGGGCATTAGTACGAAATTCATTAAGATAATGAAAAGCCTTTACGACGCAGCTAAGATGTCCATCCGTACACCTGAGGGTCTCACTGACCCAGTGGAGTAAAGGAGATCTCTATCAATCATTTGATGGAGATGATCTTTTTGGCATATGCCAATGATATCGTGATGTTTGCTGACTCTCGCATTGATCTTCAGAGGAAAATTAATGTCCTTGCTGAGTATTGTGATCTAAATCTTTTGGAGGTTAATACATCAAAGACCAAGACCATGATCTTTCCTAGAGGGAGGCCACCTAGGACTCCGGGTTTCACTTGCAAGGACACGCAGCTCGAGAAGGTGAGGGAATATAACTATCTGGGGAAACCATTTTCGAGCTCTGGTACCTTTGCTCTGGCTTGTAATAAGGGAATAGCTGCTGCAAGGATGGCCACAGTGGCAACTTTGCAAGTTCTGCGGAACTGCAAAGCAGATTCTTGGCGCTCAAAACTAATTCTTTGTCAAGGTCTCGTAGCCAATGTTCTGCTCTATGACATAGAAATATGGGTACTAATATACTGTGAGGAAGTCGAGGTCATTCAAACCACTTTCTTGAAGAAAGTGCTTGGGCTTCCTCCTTACACTCCATGTTATGCTCTGAGACTAGAGCTAGGCAGAGTCCCAATTGCCTATAGTATCTTAAAAATGGAATTGAACTGGTATGAGAGAGTTCTGGGCATGGGGGAAGAGAGATTGCCTAAAATGTGTCTGTTACGGCTGCAGACCCTGGCAGATTCGGGTACTGCTGTTCTAAAATTTAACTGGGTTTTATAGGTTAAAAATCTCTTATCGTTGTGTGGACAAGATGACCTGTGGCCTGGCTTGGACTTGCTGTGCCTACAGGCACGCAAAGAGACAATTTTGGCACAATTAGAGGCTCACCTCTGAGGGGTGAACATGCGCAGGTTGGCCTAGCCCACTTCCCTGCAGGTGCTGCCCTATCTTTGTATTCATACAATGGGTCAGGAATACCTGACTAATGATACTCCGTACAAGTTTGCCAGAGTTCTCGCGCGGGTGCGCCTCATGGGTAGCGTAAGAGGGAGATTTTCGGTGGGAGAACTTAGTTTTGGTTTCGGTAAGGGGCAACTCTGTTCAATTTGTAATCTGGGAGTGGAAGAGACTCTTTTTCATTTACTAGTAGAATGCCCCATGTATAGAGATGTTCGAACATATTTTTTGGGCCCGCGATCGGCCTTACAGCCTCTGGCGCCTTCTGGTTAGCGCTTCTAAACTCTCCAGATAAAAAAGAACTATGTCATGTTGCAATGTATCTACTTGGAGTCCTAAAAGTCAGGAGCCTTATCATGTCTTTGCAAATTTATTTTTAAATTCTAAATTTATCAAGTGGAGAAATAAATAAATTTAATAATTACCCTTTTTAATAAATTTGAAATTATAATATATTACTTCAAAAATGGATGCTTTGCATTTAAAAATTCTCAATTTGTCAAGTACCCAAATAAATAAATTTCTAAATATAAAATATAAATACCAAATTTGAAATCCTAACATTTCCTTATAATTTGGAATATTAGAATTATAAATTTTGTAAAGTGGGTAATTTTAAATTTTATTTTGTTAGCCACTTGATAAATGTACATTGTACAAGCTTTTTAATTTTAGAATTTCGAAATCTAATAAATTAGACAATTTCTAAATAAGTTTTATTTCTTCATTTATGAAACTGAAAGTGTCTCGACGGTGGAATTTTATAATTTCAAATTCCGTAAAGTTGGAATTTATTTTATTGCCAAGTGACAAATGAAAAATTTATTAATAAATTTGCAAGGAATCAATTTTTGGAATATTGCGATTTCAAATTTGGTAAAGTGGATATTTTGACATTTATTGGTTTGGCTACTTGATAAATTGAGAATTTATAAATAAATTTTCAAGCAATCCATTGTTGGGGGAATATTATAATTTCAAATTTATTCATTTCTCCACTTTATAAATTAAGATTTTCGAAGTAAATTTGCAAATAATCCCATTTTCGGAATATGTATTAGAAATTTAAATTTGTTAAGTTCGTTATTTATTTTTTTTTAAATCGATAAATTTATTATTTTTTAATAAATGTACAATGAACCCAATTTGGAAATATGAGGATTTCAATTTTGGCACAGTAGGTAATTTGAAATTTATTGATCTGCCTACTGAATAAATTAAGAATTTATAAATAAATTTGCAAAGAATCCATTTTTGGAGAAATATTATCATCTCAAATTTGGTAAAAAGTGTAATTTGTAAATTTTTTCATTTCTCGACTTGATAAATTTATAATTTCAAAATAAATTTGCGAAGAATGAAATTTTTGGAATATTTATTATAAGTTCAAATTTGCTAATTTTGGTATGCAATTTTTTCAATGGCTAAATCTATTATTTCGAAATAAATTGGGAATGAACACAACTTTGAAATATTAGGATTTCAAATTTGGTACTGTGGGTAATTTTACATTTATTTAATCCATCCATACCTTATATCTAAGAACGCACGCTCTTATTGCCTTGCCTTCCTCGCTTCGCCTCGCCTCCCTCGCATGTCCCTACTTTTCGCATTACCTCGCATTGCCTCACATTGCCAAACTCTGCTTCCGCGGCTAATACCTAATACTTATCTACTATTTACAATATTTACAGATTACTTATATCTACTTCCTCTCCTATTTACAATCTTTCCTTCTCCATTCCTCTTCCTCCTTCCTTCTCTTCTTCACCATCTTACCCAACACTCCCTTTACTCATGCTACTGCCCTTTTGTCCCCCCTTTCATGCAGCAATACCTCCATGCTTATCCCACTCCTTTCCACATCTACGCACTCCTTCAACCAGTGCTCAACTCTTGCCTCCCCCTTCCCACATAGTTCACACATCCTCTTTTCCCTAGCGAGCTAGAACCTATTGAAACCCTCCATGCACCCACATCTCATCCTCGCTATAAGCTCCTGACTTCCTTTCTCTCCTTTCTCACACAAATATTGCGCTCTCGCCCTTGGCATAATCCACACGTAGTTCCCATTAAACCTTGTCTCTCTTATTCTCTCTTCCCCTGCTGTCTTCTCTCATTCCATGCCATTTTTCTTAACCAACTCATATACCTTCCTTCCTCGTGCATCCTTCTCACTTCATCCATCTGCAGTCAATTCGTTCTAAAATACCTTTCCCTTTCAACCTCCATCTTCCCACCCCCTCTCCTGTTCTACTTCTCCCACTAACACTCCCTAACCAGCTTACTTCCTTCCTTTTCCAAAAATTTCTCTTGATATTTACACGCCCGACTCCCCGCTAGAATCCCTACACTTGTTCTCCCCGTCTCCCTCCTGACAATATAATTAGGCGTGTTTCTTGCCAACCCCAGTGTCCACTTTAATTACCTCTCCTGTGTCCTATTTACCTCTTCACTTTCCTTCCACCCCCCCCCCCACCTCTACTCCATTCAATAGCACACTCATCACTAGTGAGTCAAACAATTTCATTCTCCTTCCAAAATCATCTGCGAATAACCCCACACCTGCCTCATCACCACATTTGCCCTCATCACTCTCTCTCTTTTATGTGACTGTCTATCTCTTTCTATCTCTTTTTCCATCTCAAATCGCTAATATCTCTTTCAATCTCCAGTTCTCTATACCCTTTCTATCCCCATGTCAATCCGCATCCACGCCTATCTCTTTCAATCGCACTTCTCTATCTTGATCTATCTCTCGCCTATTGCATTCTATCTCTTTCTATCTCCATCTGGATTAAAATTGCTCCTGTCTCTTTCAATCCGCACTTCTCTACCCCTTTCTATCTCTCGCCTTTTCTCGCCCTGCTCCTATCCCTTTCAATCCCCACTTATCTATTCCTTTCTATCACTCACCTATTCCTAGATATCTCTTTATATCTCTTTATCAATCACAATTCGTTCCTATGTATTTCAATCCCCACTTCTTCATTCCTTCCTATCAATCTTTTTCTATCTCCCTATTAATCACAACTCGCTCCTATCTCTTCCAATCCCCACTTCTCTATTCCTTCCTATCTTTCGCCTATTCTTGTTTATCTCTATCTGCCTCCTTGTCAATCTCAATTCGCTCCTATCTCTTTCAATCCCCACTTCTTTATTCCTTCCTATCTTTCGCCTATTCTTTTCTATCCCTTTCTATCTCCATGTCAATCCAAATTCAGCTTATCTAGTATTATTCTTACAACGTTAACATTGGTTTTTAATACATGCATTTTTATATGTAATATCTATACGTAAAATCTGGATTGCTCACGATGCTAATATAGTAAGATACTCAAATTTTGGGAAAATTTTCTAATGTGAACTATCAATACGCAAAATTAATAAAAAATTAATATATATATATATATATATATATATATATATATATATATAAAATTAATATAATAAATAAATAGCATATACATAGCAATATATAGCATATAAGTAGCACATTAATAGACCGCCCTTGCTCGTAAATTTCTTCAATCTTTAGTCCTATCTCCTGCCTCAACATTCATTGTTTTATTTCTAGCGGTTTTTATGCGATCACCACACCTTCTTAACCATTCCTTAATTGTAAAAGATATTTGTTCTTCCGTAGCATTTGAATACTTCTGGAGCATTACCTCTGCAATAAAATTATTACTATTTCTTTTATACCAATTTGTATTAATTTTTGCTGAAGTAATATTTCTTCAAAAAATTTTTAAAGATAAAATTGAGACCATCAGGCCTCATTTAATGAAGGAGAGGGGAGGGGGGGGGTAAAATATAAAAATACTGTAATGCTTTTTGAGAGCTTCGAGGGATTCATTAAGAGAATTTTCGTCTGGTTTCAATAGTTTCAACGGAACTTCAAAAAAAACTGTTTTTCTAAAAATTTCTGACATTTTAAGGCTTTTTGAGAGATTCCAGGGATTGATTTTGATGATTTTCACTGAATTTTTATAATAATCTTTAAACGCTTTTCAAAGAATTTCATAAATCAAGAACTACACAGTATTTCAGAGATTTTTTACATTATCGAGAGAATATCAGAATACACTTCAAACACTCGAGGTTTTCAACCGTTAAACAAGAAATGCGACAAAATTTAAAACGAAATTTAAACATGTGGTCCTCCTTTGTCGCTTTAAAGAAAACCAAATTAGTCTCGAATCAGTGCTTAAAGGAACAGGACGTGTTCTCTCAAACTGTCAAATAAATTAAATAGAAATTCTAAAATTTTTATCATTTTTCCTTGAAATTGTGTATTTCATACAAGATTTTATAACCGCGTATAGTTTTTCAATTTAATCATACCGCGTAACTCAAATGCAATCTGAAAAGTGGACAGAAAATAGAAGAGCCCAAAACCCCTTTTCAAAGATAAGTTTTTCTTTTATACCAATTTGTATAAATTCTTGCTGAATTAAAATTTCTTCAACACATTTTTAGAGATAAAATTTAAACCATCAGGCCTCATTTAATGAAGGAGAGGGGAAGGGGGGGGGGTAAAATATAAAAATACTGTAATGCTTTTTGAGAGATTCGAGGGATTCATTGAGAGAATTTTCGTCTGGTTTCAATAGTTTCAACGGAACTTCAAAAAAAATTGTTTTTCTAAAAATTTCTGACATTTTAAGGCTTTTTGAGAGATTCCAGAGATTGATTTTTATGATTTTCACTGAATTTTTATAATAATCTTTAAACGCTTTTCAAAGAATTTCATAAATCAAGAACTACACAGTATTTCAGAGATTTTTTACATTATCGAGAGAATATCAGAATACTCTTCAAACACTCGAGGTTTTCAACCGTTAAATAAGAAATGCGACAAAATTTTTAAACGAAATTTAAACATGTGGTCCTCCTTTGTCCCTTTAAAGAAAACCAAATTAGTCTCGAATCAAACAGGACGTGTTCTCTCAAACTGCCAAAGAAATTAAATATAAAATTTTAAATTTTGATCATTTTTCCTTGAAATTGTGTATTTCATACAAGATTTTATAACCGCGTATAGCTTTTCAATTTAATCATACCGCGTAACTCAACTGTAATCTGAAAAGTGGACAAAAAATAGAAGAGCCCAAAACCCATTTTCAAAGATAAGTTTTTTTTTAAACCAATTTGTATAAATTCTTGCTGAAGTAAAATTTCTTCAACACATTTTTAGAGATAAAATTTAGACCATCAGGCCTCATTTAATGAAGGAGAGGGGAAGGGGGGTGGTAAACTATAAAAATACTGTAATGCTTTTTGAGAGCTTCGAGGGATTAATTGAGAGAATTTTCGTCTGGTTTCAATAGTTTCAACGGAACTTCAAAAAAAAATTGTTTTTCTAAACATTTGTGACATTTGAAGGCTTTTTGAGAGATTCCAGCGATTAATTTTCATGATTTTCACTGAATTTTTATAATAATGTTTAAACGCTTTTCAAAGAATTTAGTAAATCAAGAACTACACAGTTTTTCAGAGATTTTTTACATTAGGGAATAAAAAATAAATAAATAAAATAAAATTTAATATATAACTTAATATAACTCTTTTTTAATCAATAACTCTTTTCAATAACAATAACTCTTTTCAATCAATAACTCTTTTTCGAACCTCGTTTAGTGGTAGGCCGGGATTCGGCAGATGGGCAAATATTAACTCCTATCTAATACAACGCTGCTGAAGGCTGGTAACCTTCTCAGTTTAAATATGTATCACCCAGATTCCTGTGGGTTAGAATGAGGGTAGGAATCAGAAGATTATTTATCATAGCGTGCTGCGCACCAGTTGATAGTGACCCGAGAGAAGTCAAAGATGCCTTCTGGGAAACTTTAAATGATACAATAAGTATTTGCGATAGAGGTGAAAGAATAATTCTGCTAGGAGATATGAACGGATGGGTCGGTGTCCAACGTCAGGATACAGATACAGAAAGGGTACTAGGTAAATTTGGGGATCCAACACGAAAAAATTATAACGGGGAAAAATTAGTTAGCTTATGCTTAGAAAAGGGCCTATTTATTACAAATACTTGGTTTAGACATAAAATGATCCACATGTACAACTGGCGTAAAGGAAATAGCCACAGTATAATTGACTTTGTTATTGCGGATAAAAGACTAAGAGAACTAGTTAAAGATACAAGATACATGAGGGGTTGATGGAGAAGAAAAAAAAAAAAAAAAACGCGAATAAAGATTGAAAATTTACAAAAACCGGAAGAGCGAATAGACTTTGAAAATAGGTTGAACGAACTTATAGATGAGACAATTTGGAAGGGGTTATTAAACAAAAAAGATATAGAGGGCATGTGGACTTTGCTACGGGATATCATCGTTAAAACTGCGACCGAAGTATTTGGTACGGCGGTTGTAGGAAGAAAATCTGGTGATGCATGGTGGAATGATGAAATTGAGGCAGCCCAAAAAGAAAAGAAAGAAGCGTACGAAAGAACGTTGCACATTACAGGTCTTAGCGATGAGGAGAGAAATAGAGTTGAAAATGATTAAAGACACAAGAAGAGGAAAGTTAAACGACTAGTCAAAGAGAGTAAAGAGAAAATCAGAAGAGAAAAAGAGAAGAAAATACAAAACTACTTTGAAGGAATTATGAAACTATTATATAAACAGTTGAAGGAAAGTAAAAGTACAGAGTTTGCCAGCATGAGGAACAGCAAAGGTGAAATGCTATATGATATAGACGGGATAGTAGACGCTTTAAAAGACTCTTTTAAAGAACTATTAGGAGGTGAAGATATAGGACAACAAAACTGCGACATAGAACATAATGCATTAGAAAACCCAATTGAAAAAGTCTGTGTCACTGAGGTCAGAGACATAATAAAGAACTTAAAAAACGGTAAGGCTGCTGGTGTAGACAGTATTAGCGCTGAAATGCTTAAATACGGTGGCGAGTACATACCTCACAGGTTGTGCGAATTGATAAATTTATGTATCGAGACGGGAAAAGTCCCAGACCATTGGAGAAAAGCGTTTATCGTACCAATATACAAAAGAAAGGGAGACAAAAGCAACTGCAGCAATTACAGAGGTATGAGTCTACTAAGTACCGTAAGTAAAATATACTCAAAAATACTTATTCGTAGGGTAATGGAAATCACAGAAGAAAAAATATGGGAAGTCCAAAGTAGATTTATGCCAGGAAGATCATGTACAGATCAGATATTTAGCCTAAGACAGATCACAGAAAAAATCTTGAGAGTAGGAAAGAAAGTTTTCTGTGCATTTATTGACCTAGAAAAAGCATTTGACAAGGTAAATAGAAGTAAACTTTGGGAAGTCCTTAAAGAGTACGGAGTAAATGGCGGGCTCCTGCAAGCAATAAAAACAATATATACAGGTAGTAAAGCGAGTGTAAGGGTAAATGGGAAACTGAGTGACTGGTTCGATATTATGCAAGGCGTGAAACAAGGATGCGTTACGTCCTCGTGGCTATTTATCATATTCATGGATAAGTGTCTAAGAACTACACTCTTCGACGAAGAAGGTGTAGATCTCCAGACAGTCAAGGTACGTGGGTTAGCTTTCGCAGATGACAACATTGTTATGGCAGAATCAGTCGAGGACTTGCAAAGAATGTTCAATAAACTTAATACAAGCATGAAGGACATGGGACTCAAAATTAACGTAAATAAAACAAAAGCATGGTGTTTGAGGGAAAAAGTGAGAAAACAATGTGCAACATTGTCCTAAATGATGAGAGATTAGAACAAGTTTACAAGTACGTATATCTAGGTAGTCTATTCACTAGCGACGGAAAAATAGATGGGGAGTTAGATAGGCGCATAAATAAGGGTAAGCAGGTTATCGGTAGAGCGGGGTCCATGCTCAGAAATAAAAACATATCAAAAAAAGCTAAAATGGCCATACATAATTCTATATTCGTACCGACTGTACTATACAAGTAGCGTGACATGGACCTGTCAAGAAAAGGACAGGAGTAAAATTAACGCGATCGGCATGAAACCTCTGCGCATAATATGCGGGAAAATACTGATGGGCATAGTCCGAAACAAGACAATCCTCAAAGAATGTGGTGCAAAAGAGAAAATAGTTGACACATGGGAAAGAAATCAGTTAAGATAGTTTGGTCATCTTGAAAGAATGAAAGATGAACGACTGACCAAACAAGTGTATAAAGGTAAAGTTAATGGCAGAATGCCCAGAGGTAGACCGCCGAAAGAATGGTTAGAACCTGTAAATGAGACATTAAGACGAAGAGACATAAGAAGCCATAGAAACACAAGAGCTTGCATGAAAAAATGCATGGACGTGAAGGAAGCTAGAGTAGTATGCCAGGAGAGAAAAGTGTGGCGACAAATAGTTTATAAACAGAGTGACAATAGAATGAATGACGCCTGAAACAGAGACCTTGGACACTAATGGGCCCAAGTGGGGGACCATACATAACAATTTTGTGAGGCTCTTCACTTGGGGTGATCGCTAGAGAGATTGATCAGTAACCTGGGTCGGAGCAGTGTTGCGGAACAAACGTGTCATTTAAATAAATAACACGAGAATTCCAGATCAATCTAAAATATCTATACCTAACACCTATATACCTATATACCTACCTACTTTACACCTATATAACTATTTAACTTATACCTATCTACTCTATACATATATACCCATATA
The DNA here is from genome assembly GCA_932195095.1 of Andricus curvator. Classification (NCBI taxonomy): domain Eukaryota; kingdom Metazoa; phylum Arthropoda; class Insecta; order Hymenoptera; family Cynipidae; genus Andricus; species Andricus curvator. The sequence continues at coordinate 124,249 of CAKNYM010050560.1, read as the reverse complement.
CAAATTACTATTTTCCAACGAAGCAAGTCACGCCTACCCCGAAAGAGAAATAGCTTAATGGTATAATAATATATATAAAAATAATAAAATAAAAATAAAGCTCTAAAATCTCTAAGTGAGCTCTAAGGCTCTAAGACATGGTAGCTCTAAGAAAGCATCAAAAGGCGACTGTTGTCACCTCCAACACTCACGGCCACTGTGTAAGGATAACAGCAACCGTTAGAACGTTGGGCGGCAGAACTAGGCCTATAAATGCAGTCTTTGCCCCAAGACAGGAGCGAGATCCACCATGGAAGATCAGGTTGGATATGGATGTCAGCAAAGTAAGGTGCAAATTGGGTCGACTGACTCAATATAAAAAAGGAAATCGAACCAGAAAGCTGATACACCATGTTATTAAAATCATCCACCCTCGGTACATCGAGACATTGATACCAGCAATATTGGATGAGATTATAGACTCCCAGCGGCAGAGACTTGATGTTCTTACTGCTAGACTGCGTCGGTACAAGAAAAGTAGTACAAGAAGGCAACAAAATCGAACCTTTCAGGCAGATGAAAGAAGGTTCTATCGTGAACTGAGTGTAAAGCAAAATAACCAACAAGACACCGAAGTTCCTCAATTGGAAGACATGACTAACTATTGGTCAGATGTGTGGGGAAAAACTAACCGAAGTAATTTGGACACTGCGTGGTTCCAACTGGAGAAAGCAAGAGCAAGCAATAACCCTGAAATGGAGCTGACGAACTTCACAGCTTTAGATGTTTCAGCGGTTTTGAAAAAAGTATGTAACTGGAAAGCTCCAGGTCCGGACATGGTGCACAATTTCTGTTACAAGTACCTGACTAGTGTGCATCCTGCGTTGGCAAGGTGTTTTCAGAAGATCATCGCACATCCAGATCTAATGCCAGGCTTTATGCTGCAGGGTACTACGTATATGTTTCCTAAAAAACCACATGCTCAAAATCCGTGTGAATTTCGACCGATAGCCTGTCCTTTAACAATATATAAATGTCTTACAGCTATAATAGCAGATAAGGTATATTCTCACTGCCACGAGAATGACATCCTTACAGAAGAACAAAAAGGATGTTGTAAAAACTCCCGAGGCAGTAAAGATCTAGTGACCATAGACGCTGTTGCCATGACGCAAGCTCGTAAACATCAAAGGAACTTGCACATGGAATACATTGACTACAAGCAAGCTTTTCCTTCCGTACCACATGACTATTTGCTTGAAGTCTTAAAAGTATACAAAATTTGCCCACGCATCATTGACTTCCTAAGTCGTGCGATGATGCTTTGGGGTACAACAATCAAGTATTTTGATCATGGACAACCAAGGATAACTAGATCAATACGCATTACGACGGGTATATTTCAAGGAGACTCCTTCAGTGCATTATGGTTCTGTTTAGCGTTGAACCCACTGAGCAAAACTCTAAATAGCATGTCTCATGGGTTCAGAGTACATGATAACGAGGATGTTCATCAATTGACCCATCTTCTATACATGGATGACCTGAAGCTGTACGCTAGTTCGGACAAGAGACTGCAGCAAGTGATCGATGTCACAAAGCAGTTTTCCAACGATATCCATATGGAGTTTGGACTAGATAAATGCAGAACAGTGCATTTAATCAGAGGAAAATTAGGGACCGCAGAACAAGAGAACGATTTCGTGAATGACATCGAGGCAATGGCTGAGGGCGAGTCATATAAATACCTGGGTATTCTCGAATCCAAGGGTATTCAGCATACGATAGTTAAGAAAAGCCTAACGACTGCCTTCACTATAAGACTCAGATTGGTTCTGAAGAGTTCTCTTAACTCGGCAAACAAGATCAGGGCAATGCACACCTATGCCATCCCTGTTCTTACGTACTCCTTTGGGCTCATCAAATGGTCGAACACCGACCTCGAACGATTAAACAGAATCATCCGCGTAGAAATGACGAAACACCGTATGCACCACAGTAATTCGGCGATTGAAAGGGTGGCTCTACAACGACATAGAGGGGGTAGGGGCATTGTAGATGTCAGGAAACTATGTGAGTCACAAGTTATACAGTTGCGGGACTATTTTAACAGCAAGCGAGATGTTACGCTATACAATACGATCTGTAAAGCGCATCTTGTCTACACGCCCTTAAATTTGTCCTCAGATGAGGCCTTGAATATCAGGGCAGAAACCATAGAGGAATTAGAAACGCAATGGAGACAGAAAGCCATCCACGGCGAATACCCCAAAACGTTAGATCAATATGAAGTGGATAGTGAGGCATCCAATATTTGGCTGAGAAAGGGAGTCCTGTATCCAGAAACGGAAGGATTCGTTATTGCGATTCAGGATAGGGTTGTCAGCACCAGGAATTATCGCAAACACGTGTTACATCAAGACGTGGTTGACCGGTGCCGATTATGTGGAGATACAAACGAATCCATTGAGCACATTATTGATGGTTGTCGCGTAATGGCTCAAACAGAATATACGCACAGACATAATGATGTGGCGGGCATTATACATAAACAACTTGCCCTAAACCTAGGACTCTTAACAGAATGGATGCCTTTCTATAGATACATTCCAATTCCCGTTTTAGAAAATGAAGATTACATCTTATATTGGGATGTGACCATCCAGACGGATCATTACATCCGAGCCAATCGACCTGACATCGTGATGCGAGAAAAAGAAGGTGGAAGAGTCTACATCATCGACATTGCTTGTCCACTTAACCGAAATTTGCAGGCAACCTGTACAACCAAGATCCATAAGTATAGCGAGCTAAGGCATGAAGTAAAGTTAAAGCATGAAGTAAGTTTTTGAAAAAGGACAATACTTCGGATAGAATGAAAAGGAATTAAACTTCTATCATTTCTGAATAAAAGCGTTTTAAATTTGATAACTTCAAATTGAAAAATTTTAAAATAGAAGCTTTAAAAATTCAACCCTTTCAAACTAAAACTGTTTTATTTTGACAATTTCATTAGAAAGAAGTTGAAGTCGTAATATTTCTAATTCAAAGCGTTCAAAATTAAACAATTTTATTTTGAATTCAAGAATCTTGAAACTTGAATGATTTCTCATTAAAGTTTAGAAAGTAGGACAATTTCAAAAGTTTAAAAATATAATATTTTCAGATTAGAGTTTTGAAAAATAAATCATTTAAAATTCAAAGGAATGAAAATTGTATTAGCTCTAATTAAAGACATTCAAATTTGAAGAATTAAAAAATTGAAAACTTAAAATTTTTAATAAATTTAAACTCGAAGCAATTAAAATTTGACAAGTTGAAACTGAAACCTGAATAGAATGTTTCAAAGTCAAAGCATTTGAAATTCTAGAAATCTAAATTTTTATTAAGTTAAAAAATTAGGATTTAATCTAAAACTTGATAAGACGAATTTTTCTAAATTTTTTGTTTCTAAATTTTCAATTATAAACCTTTAAAATTGGATTATTCTAAAACACGTTCGGAATAAAACGTAATTTTAAATGGAAAACATTGAAAATGAAAAATGTATACTGCAGAACCTTGCAACTTAAACTAATCCGAACTTTAGTTAAAACTTTTAAAAAATTTAGTCGCGAAGAATCGTGTTATTAAAACTTTTGTGTACTCAAACTAATCAACCGTTTGAATTTTAATCGCAAAATTCAAACTACATAATTTTTTCAATTAAATTTAAATCGTTTAGAATTTAACAATTTCCAAATTTTCAATTATACTTTTTTAAATTCAGCCATTCCAATTTTAATCGCAAAATTTAAACATATGATAGGAAAAAATTAAAAATTGAGCATTTGTCATGAAAATTCCGAACTTTAAAATTGTAACCATTACAAATTAAAGAAATTATTCGAAAATCTGCGCATTTTGAAGGCTTGATTTTGAGAAATTATTGTCTCAATTTTTCATTTGGATATTATATTAAAAATATAAAAATATTCAATTTTCATCTATTCCGGAGGCATTTAATTCAAAACTGTTTAATTGCAAATCCTTTAAACTGAAACCAAACAATTTAAAATATTTAAATCTAAAATTAATAAATTTTAGGCTGACAAAAATTGAAACCAAACCATTTAGAATATTTAAATCTGAAGTTATTACATTCAAAAGTGACTATTAATTATTTTAATAGACAATTTTGCAGATTTTTAAATATTTCAAAATCACATTATTCTGACATTTTTAATATTTATATTAGAAACTACAACATTGTAAAATTCGAAACCACCAAAAATTGGGAAATTTAAAACCGAATATTTTCAAATTTAAACATTTCAACCGAAAATAACTTTAATTTTTAATTTAAATTATATATATTTGAAAGATTTTAAATTTTTTTACTAAAAAATTTGATTTCTCTACACAAAAAATCGTTCAAAATTGAAGAATTTTAAATATGTATTGTAGACCTTCAAAGTTTAATTATTCCAAAAACTTTGAAAATGCAAGAGAAACAACTTCATAAAGCTACTGCCTATCCGATGCGACGGTTCTCCGCATCTGAGAGCCGAGTGGCGCTCGCCATCTAACTTCAGAGTGGAGCTAATCCGATGATTTTATTCAGTTTTACTTACCGATAAAAGTAGCAGCTATGTTTGTAGTCTTAAATACAAAATTACCTTTCTGTCCGTGCCAAGAGTACTCACGGCACAACGTGTCGGTCATAATTACCTGCATTGCATTTCGTATTACTTTTTCAATAGTTCTGCCACCTCTTTTTTTTATTCTTCTTTTCTGAAAGTAAACATATACTTTGTAAAAACGACGTAAGCTGTATAATTCTGAATTTACCTCACTAGAAAATAAATATGATTATTTTATTCTCTCACGCCATGAATAATAGAAAAGAAAAGCGAGGAAAATATTTTTAAGACTTAATGGAACATGGTATTTTAAATCATGAGTCTTCAACCAAACAAATTAATTTTTATCAAAATAGTTCAACTTTCAACCAGGCTGTCGATTTTTTAGCAAAAAATTCAATCCTTAACAAAAACAGATTTTTTTTTTAACCAGACATTTACACTTTTAACAAAAAAGGTGAAATTTCTAACAAAAAAGACAATTTCGTGGATATAGTTATACTTACAAAACATTCTAGAGCTAAATGATTTGTTTTAATTAGATGATCGAAACTTTTAACTTCTTCAATAGTTGCTAACGGCTTATGCGGCAACATTTCCAAATTTGCAGATCCAGCTGCCTCACGCACTGACAAATCCCCTCCATCATTCATCTGAATAGCATGGTTTATCTTATCATGGATGATTAAGTTCGTGTCCCTGATCTCGCTCAATGTTTGATCTATGTTTATTAGTCTTTCGTCCATGGAATAAGCTGAAAATAAAGATACTGAAACTAATTCATCTTCTTGATTTTCAAACTATTTTATTTTTAAATGTGCATACCAACATTAGAACGTGTATACAAGATGCAGTTCAAAACGTACAAAAATTATATCGATTTTTAGTATATTCTAGCCATTACATGGAGCTTTTAATAAACCTCACTACTATTTCGAGTTAAATCAACGACAGCTGTCTTAAATAAAGCACTAAGACTTTGATAGATTTAAACTTACAAGGATGTCCTATGGACGTATTTTGGACGTCCTAAGGACATCTTTTGGACGTCCAAAAGGCGTCCCACATTTTTTAATCGGTCTTTTTACCATCACGAAATACATTAGTTTAAAAAATTAACTTTTATAAACCATTATTAAATGACATTCGAAAACTAACTTTTATTTTAGTTAAAAGTAAATATATTTTTTCTATTCTTATGTAAATCTTAATCAAAAGTAAGGTTAGAAAAAATGCTACTTTCAAAATATTCAGGTTAAGTTTCGTAAAGATAATTTGTATTGTATTAAATCTAGTTTTATTCGTTTCATAAGCGGGAATCTTAGAAGAAAATTTAGTAATTCTTTAAGACCAGCACCTATTAAAAATGGACGTTTCTATCCATACCGAAATTTCGGCATGAATAGCTGAATTCTTCATATCAATAGCGGGAGCTTGAAATTGAAATTTTGGTATGATTAGACAAAATTTTGTGCTGCCAATAGAAATTGTCTTCAAATTAAAATTGAAAACACTAATTCATCTTTCAGATTTTAGGACTCTTTTAACCGAATGAAAATGATTTGGGTCTGTCGAAATTGTTTAGAATGGAAACTTTATATTATTCAATTCAAAGTTAAGATATACATATATTACAAAAGGTATGCAAGATGCAGTCCCTATTGTAAAAGAATTAAGTCTTCTGTTATTCGGGGTGTCTGGTGATCAGCCAATTTGATATTGCCAGGTTTTTCCCGACCACATTTTTTTCTCTCAAATAAACTCGAAGATGCCTGTTTGTAATTTAGCAATGATTTATTTACATGTGTTTACATGTGCAAAATTATCCTCATTCACAGACTGAAGTGATGAGTATTAATCGAAACTACATTACCGATCACGAGTATCCCACCGCCTGTTTATCGACGATTGCATAACTTCTTTTAATGTTAGTTATACGAAAGTTATATTTCTTCTCTCAGATAGGATGAAAGCTATCGATATTCTCGATAAAATGAGACAGGATGATGTTATTATTTCAATTTTTTAAAAAGATATTGCAAAAATAGTATAAATTTAAATGTCTTCTTAAAATTTAAATGAAATCTAATATAATAAAAAAATGTTCAAAGATCTTGAGGTTACCTTAAAGGTAAATTTCTACAGAAACGCACCGACTTATCACCATTATTCTGAAAAATTTTTTTGCGTGGTGTAGCATGTTCAATGTTGTAACAAAAATGTTGGAAAAATTGTAATATTGTTTTTGCTGAACGAAATATTTTTCGCAAAATGTATGAAGTGAGTAATTCTGAAGTTTCCATTAAATGCATTTAATATATATAATTTGAAAAAAAAAAGTTAAACAACCACCGCAGGGTCCCACTAAGAGCAACTGCCATCCAACAAAATGTCAATAGCCCCCAGTAGCACCGCGGTAAATCACACCTATGGCCACGTCTCACAACCGTGAGATGGGTGGTCATAGGCAACGACAAAATCACAAAGACAGGCCGGCGAAACCCTCGTGTGTCTTGAGGACACGAAGCGACCCAAGGATGACAGCTTTCTGCATCCATCTCGCAAGTGCCTTGGCATATTTTTGGCACGCGGGTATGGCTTTAAGGTTACGAACCAGTGATAGTTTCGCACCTCCGAGAGCACCTATCACAAGGACAATTACTTGTACCGAATATTTTGGGTACAGTCGTTGTAGCTCTCTTTTAAGGTCTTGATACCTCTCCTCTTTTTCATTCTCCTTTGCAGTGATGTTGTATTCGGACGGAGCCGAGAATTTGATCACGAATATAGTTCGTTTCTCGAAGTCTTGGAGAACAATGTCAGGCCTCGAGTGCGCAACGGAGACTGCTGCCCGAAAATCGTAGTTCCAGAAAATTTGGCACTTCTCGTTTCGGACAATCGACTCTATCTCCTTTGGAGCATTCGGCAGGGCAGGGTCGCGGCCAACACCGTAAGAGCGACAAAGATGGTAATAAAGCACTCTTAGGGCCGCATTATGTCTATAGATATACGTCGTTCCCGCGTGGGTCGGACACCCTGATAGTATGTGTTCTAGGTACTCAGCGTGTGCATGACACGCTCTGCACCTATCACTGGGAACTTCTTGACATAAAATGCGCTCACGGTATACTAAGGTGGAAATGACACCGTCCTGGCATGCGAAAATAAAACCCTCCGTACCTGAATTAAGCCCTGATGATTTGAGGAAAGCAAAAGTTTGCTCCTTCGACAAGGACTGTTTTTCTACATTTCTGTGAAAGTTTCCGTGCATTTTCTTGTCGAGTAGCTCTTGGTGAAAATTTTCAACCTCTGCTTTCTTCACTTTGGTTTTTAGAAGTGAAGCATCTAGATGAAGTAATGCACTTTTCTCACTTCTGATGTTAAAATTCAGGCCAAGGGTCTCGGCCGCTTGCTCCGCGGCTTTGTAAAGGAACGCTCCTTCGCCAATCATCTCGTGGTTCCTGACCATCTTTAGGAGAGGATCTCTGCCATTCGCAACGATGTAAGCTGTACTTAGAACAAGCCGGTTATGAAGACACTGGAGATTCAGAAGTCCGCGTCCGCCTTGACGGCGTGAAATATATAATCGCGGAACTGACGAATTGATATGCAAGCTTTTATGCATATGCATGATCTTACGTGTAATAACATCAAGGGCCTTGAGCTCGTCCTTCGTCCATTGAACTACCCCAAAAAGTAGAGTAGAACCGGGACGGCAAGCATGTTAGTCGCAGATACCTTGTTCAACGCCGACAGATTGGAAGACCAAATCTGTCGAAGAAGATGCTTGTATCTGCTTCGGAGAGACTCCTTCACTGATGTTACGTCTTGAATGCGGTTTTGAGGCACGTCCAGGTATGTATAGGTCTCTCCAGTATTAAGATGTCTGATAACACTTATATCCACCAGCTCAGGGTCCTTGGGAACGCCAGTAATCTTTCCTTTCTTCAGATAAATTTTGGCACACTTGTCCAAGCCAAAGTCCATCCCAATCTCTCCTGTGTAGTTCTTGACAATATTTATAGCAGTTTGAAGTTTGCTTCTACCAGAGGCATAGATCTTCAGGTCATCCATATAAAATACATAAGTGACCTTATGCTCGCGCTGATTAGTGTCACCACAGAGGTATCCAGGAGAATTTCGTAGTGCGACAGATAGAGGCAAAAGTGTGATGCAAAAAAGCAAAGGGCTCATGGTATCACCTTGAAAGACGCCCCTCTGGAAGGTGACGTTGTTCGTTGTCACACGATAATTTCCAGATGAGATAGTAAATCTAGTTTTCCAAAGAGGCATCAATCTCTCTATGCATCTCACTATGTGTGGATGTACCTTCAAGCTTTCCAACAGACAGATGATAAGTCTATGAGAGGTTGAATCAAAAGCTTTCCGGTAGTCAATCCAGGCCATTGACAGGACGCGCTGATGGGCTGCAGCGTCTTTACAGACACACCTGTCAATTAGCAGGTTCTCTCGACAGCCTGCTACACCTTTTTTCGAGCCACGTTCGTACAGCTGTAAAGATCTTATACAGCGTGTTCAAACAAGTTATTGGCCTGTAATTCTCTGGGTTGGACAAGTTGCCTTTTTTTGGCAGGAGTATAGTGCGTCCTAACACCAGCCACTGCGGAATATGCGTCTCCGACTTTAAATATGAGGGGAATATGCGGGCCAAATGTTGGTGTGTAAAAGTAAACTTCTTCCACCAAAAGTTCTTGATACAATCTGGTCCAGCAGCGGAAAAGTTCTTCGTGCCTCTAAGTGCTTTTTTCACCTCTTTTGCAGTGATTAATGGACATTCCTCCTCAGATTTTATGAGGTTGTCGCAAAACTCCTTGAAGCGGATGATATTTTCAGTATCTTCTTTCAACTCTAGTGTTTTTGGGATCTTGTACGCCTCTCTCCAAAAAGTCTCCACCTCCTTGGGCTTGGGTGGATTTTTTACAGAAACAGGTAGATCACTGAAGAGGCGCGATGGGTCAGCGAGAAACTGTTGATTCTCCCTGATCCATCTCTCCCTCTTCTGTATTCTCCTCCTTGCGTCAGATAACAGCCGTATTTTGTCAACAATATGCTGCTTGATTGTCAGCAGCTTTGACTTGTTTAGTGTGTAATTCAAGATCCTTAGTTCTTGGGCGAACTTTCGAACCCTTTCCGTAAACGGTCTACCAGATGTTATGTAGTCAATCACACATTGAACACGGGACGCATTCTGTCTTGCCCATCCAATCTTCTTGTTGAGATGATGCAAGCGTCTTTTGGTCTTTTGATCCATCGTTGTTTTCAGCCTTCGATTTGAATCAGCCAAAGTTCTCGCAGCAGCATAAACTGAGCAATTGATGGTCCAGAGGTCGGACTCTTGCGAGATATCTCCACGAAGGAAGGCATCCATTTCAGCCAGATCTTGGGGCTTGTTCCTTCTAGTAATGAAATTGCGATCATCTCTCAGAAGGTGCCTGCTTTCTGCGGTTGGTCTCAATGTCGCTTCCTCATCTTCGTCTGCAGCTTCATAAAGCAGCGGTTGGGGAAGCGCTCCGCGTACATATCCATTTTTTCGGAGGTAGTCGGCTTGATTTCGCAAGGACTGATGCGAAACGTGCTGAAGCTCTGGGTGTTTCTGGCGCCACAGAGTGTGTATACGCGCCATAAAGCCTCCGCGAACAGGGATAATGCTGGCATCGTAGCAGTCTAGCACGTCATCCCTGAGTCGATCCGTCCACTCAATGTGGGCGTTTCGCCGGTTCGTCGTGTTTCCATCTAAATTATTTTCAGCACCCCGAACTCTAGGCTGATCGGCATTGACCCATTGTCGGGTGCTCTGCGCGTTCGATTGTCTTGAACCGCATCTACAACATTTTGGTGTTTTGGTGGTTTCATTGTTGTTCCCACGAGCAGCTAGGGAAAGGGTTAGTCCGTCCTTGTAGAGCCCCGCGTGCAAGGATAAGGCTGATACTCTGAGAGGTCGCCCGGTATCCCAGAGTCACCGTTTGAGACACCTAACCCAGGTGCCATTCAGCTTTCGGCACGGTTGTTACGCCTTCGCTTAGGAGTTATTCCTTCGGGACCATCCCTGGACAATTGTCCGCGACTGCTTATTAATTATTGTAACCATATTCAGCAGAAACCCTTGGTACAGGAACCCTCTATCCGCAACACGAGGACGCGTTCGGTGGCTTTGTCATAGGCCCTTCGGTTCTATTCCAAAGCAATCGAAACCGAAACCGAATATATATATATATATATATATATATATATATATATACTTAGATGTTTTAAAAATGTTATGTAAGAATTTAACAACATCGTCAATTTCCGTAAAATCGGAATATTTAAAACCATATAACGGGCTTTCTATATATTTTTATCAACTGCAATTTTCACAAAACACGAGTTGCTTACCTAAGAACAGGTTTCTAAGGAAGAAAAAGAAAACTTATAATAATTTATAGGAGAAAAAGACTATTAAAAACATGAAAAATCATTAAATTTTGAGTTCGGCGACGCCTTTGGTTTAAGCATGAATACAATAGAGCAATATACACCAGTCAATCCGAGGGCTCTACTCTTCTGTTAACTTGCTCCACGGTGCTTCTCCTACTTATTTATGGCTCTTATTACCTGAGGCTTCTTCACACCATAAAGGGAACCAGATGCAGAAATGAAATAAATTTAAACGAAAAGTAAATGAAACTAAATATTTATTGTAGTTTTATTTTAAAATGGAGATCATTATTTGCCAGCGACTTTTTGAATTTAAACATTAAACCATTAGTAATGAATAAACATTGAATAATTATTGATTAATGAATCATTAACATGAATGTATACCATTAAGCCATTTCCCTTTCAGGGTAGGCGTGACACTACCCGATTTGGGTAGTGTTTCTAGGTGGATAGTTTCTTGTAGTAAATAACTACAAGTATGGGCTCACCACACCCACGATGTGCCAACAGCACTCAGTATTCTCTAATGGTCACCCATCCAAGTAATAACCGCGCCCAACGCTGCTTAACTTCAGTGATCTGACGACAACTGGTTTTTTCAGTGTGGTATGGCTGTTGGCATAATAATGAATAATAATTAATAAATGATTAGAATTAATAATAATAATTATTATTATTATTTTCCATAAATTATTATAAATTAAATAAATTAAAAAATTTTCATATTCAAAATAACAATAATTAAAAATGATAATTAATTAATAATAATTAAAATTGAATTAATTAAAATGTACATTTTTTATGATTGATTAATAATTAAATAATTATTAATTAATAGATAATTATGAATGTATTAATAATTATTGAATTATTAATAATTCAATCATCTATTAATTCATAATTAATAACTAAATAATTAAAATTGATAATAATAATAATTAAAATTAATAATAATGATAATAATATCAATTACCAATGAAAAATTATTATAAATTAAATTAATTAAAAATGTAAAATATTTAAAATAACAATATTTAATATTGATAATTATTGATGATAATTAAAATTAAATTCATTAAAATTTACAATGATTCATGATTGATTAATAATTAAATATCTATTAATTAATAAACAAAAAATAATTATTAAATTATTATTAATTCAATCATCTATTCATTCATTATTAAATAATATGAATCATTAACAATGGAATAGGGCAGAGACAATTCTCTGCAGAAATGCAATAAGATTTAGGTAAGGTTGTTGTTGAGGACTCAGGCGAGCCTCAAGCTTTAACAAAGGAGCAGGTCAAGTTCGCAAAGTGTAGCTGTTACATTGCTGCCACACTGCCAAGCTAACCCATAGGCCATAGATCGGTACTTTACATTATTACTTTTACATGTGTAAATATAATCGAATATCAATTAACTTAGATGGTATCGTAACATACATGAACTATCACATTTTCCTCTCTCGGATTCTCGAATCAACAATAAAAAGAAAACTTGTCAAGAATAATTTTAGGAAAAATGCTGCCTTCAAAATATTCAGAATAAATTTTGTAAACGTAGATCTTAAAAGCTCGATGAAGAAGAAGGCTCAAAGGATATGAATAGCTTCAAGGAGCTGTGCAATGCCCTCATAACAGCTGAGGAGGAATGCCCACCTATCACTACCGAGGAGGTGAAAAACGTATTAAGAGGGATGAAGAATTATTCCGCTCAGGGACCAGATGGTATCAAGACCTTCTGGAGGAAGAAGTTTCCTTCAACCCACCGGCATCTGGCCCGAATTTTCACCTCATACCTAAAGTCGGAAGATCCTATTCCGGAGTGGTTGGTGGAAGGGCGAACAGTGCTTCTGCCGAAGACGGGCAACTTAGCTGACCCTAAGAATTACAGGCCAATAACTTGTCTGAACACACTGTATAAGATCTTCACAGCTATCCTAAATGATAGGATTGTTCGGACAATTGGACCTGTGTGGCGAGAGATGTATGAACAACGTGGCTGAAAGAAAGGCGTAGCAGGATGTCGGGAGAACTTGCTCATCGATAGATGTGTCTGTAAAGACGCAGCATCCTATCAGCGACTTCTATCGATGGCCTGGATTGATTACCGGAAAGCTTTCGATTCAACCTCCCATAGACTTATCATCTGTCTGTTGGAAAGCTCAAAGGTTCATCCACACATCGTGAGGTGCATAGAGAGATTAATGCCGCTTTGGAAAACCAGATTTACTATCTCATCTGGAAAAGATCGTGTGATCACTAACAGTATCACCTTTTAGAGAGGTGTGTTTTATGGCGACACCTCTTCCTAAAATGGTCAGGAAACACGAAGAAGTGGGCAAAGGGGCGTTTCTGTACAAAGCAGCGGAGGAGGCTGCTGAAACACTCGGCCTTGACTTCAATATCAGGGGTGAGCAAAATGCATCAAATCTTATCCATCTTGCATATTCACTCCTGAAGGCCCGGATTAAGAAAGCACAGGAGAAAAACTTCCGCGAACAGCTTTCTGGTCAAAAAGTCTACTATTATATTTACGGTAAAGAATTCCTATTTTTTGGTTAAAAATTATATTATTTGTTCAAAAACTGAATTATTTTGTTGAAAATTCAACGATTTTATTAAAAAGTCTTTTTTCTTGGTAGAAAATGTAACTATTTAATTGAAAATTAAGTTTTTTGGTCATAATTTGTATTTTAAATTTTTAACTTAAAAAAAAAAATTCACCAAACACGTGCATTTACAACCAAGTAGTTAAACTTTCAAGCAGTAGAGACGAATTTTTAACAAAACAACCGAACTTTGAACCGGCAAACTAAACGTTTAAAACAAAGACGAATTTCCTACAAAAAAGTTGAATTTTTTACCAAGAAGGATATTTCAGTGAAGAAAGAAAAAAATTCAACCAAATCATTATATTAATTTTCAACCAAAAAACAGTTGCATGTTCAAACAAAAAGTATTACATTTCTACCAAAAGAGATGACTTTTTAATCCAAAAAGATAAATTTTCTTCCAAGAATTTTAATTTTTTATCCGAAATTCTGAATTATTAACAAAAAAGTTAATATTGGACAAACTATTTGCATTTTCAAATAAAAAGAATCAATTTTCAACCGAAAATGGAATAGGTAAAATTGCAACCGAAGAGAAGAATTTTCTATTAAAAAATGCATTTTTAACAAAACAAGAATTGATTCTCAAATCAAAAACAGTTGAATTGAACCAAAAAGACGAATTTGCAACAAAATAGTCCAATTTTCTACCAAAAGAGATGAATTCTGAAGCTTTCAATCTATTTAAGAGAACAAATTTTAATTCATATTATTAAAAATTAAAAAAATATAAGATCGGTACTTTACAGTATTACTTTTATATGCGTAAATATAATCGAATATCAATTGACTTTGATGGTATTGTACATGAAACTTTAAGATTTTCCTCTCTCTGATTCTCGAATAAGCAATAAAAAGAAGATAAAGTAGAAAAAAGTAGATTTTTCGATAAAAGGTGAAAATTCCCGATCCTAAATAAATTCCCGGGTTTTTCCTGGTTAAATGAAATTTTCGGATATTTACCGATTTGCCGGTCCGCTATAGACAACCTGTTAATATATTATGTCTATTACAGTCTATTTTTAGAAAACTTTACTACTATTTTGTATTTACTCAACGGTGGCCGCCGTAAATAAATTACAGGCTCACGGAGAGGTAGAGGGGGAGGGAGTGCAAATGAGGAAAGTAAAGAAAGGAGGGGTAA
>CAKNYM010050560.1:70720-84441 GCA_932195095.1 Andricus curvator | reverse complement strand
CGCAGGTCTTCCCTCATACCTTCCATCTGCTCCTTGGTCCCCCTTACGTGCTCCCTCAGCCCCCTGATCTCGCCTAACAAAATCCCGAGAGCCTCCTTTTCCAACATCCCCTCCATTTTTTTGGGGGCCATCCATAAGGGCCTCTTTCATGCGGACGCCCACATATTGTAATTAGGAAATTTTAAATGCACATAATGTGTAGAATCTATTCATTAAGCTTTTAAATAATGAAATGTACATTTAGAAACACTTTCTATAAAGAAAAGAAAAGAAAATTAACCAAATATTTACAAAATGAAATTCAGGGCTGTCAAATTACGAAAGCCTGCTTCATATTTTGTTAGTCGTAATCTCGTGTAACAAAACCTGAAAATGAAGATATTTAGAGCTATTTTCAAAATCGTTATTTTCGAAAAAAAGTTTGGGACTAACGCGACATTTACAGGATGATTATTTAAAAAATTGAGAGATATTTATCCGCGAAAATATGTCGAGTTTGAATGCGATAATTTTCATATTTCGGCTTGAAAAATTGAAAAAGGCTCGAATTTCTCAAAACAAACACGAAATTGAATCTCGTGAGGTAACTTTTCATTTAAAAAAATAAACACTTTGATTTTAATAACGCTATGAAAGTGTTGAAGGAGGGTCACCTTTTAGTAACTCTCAAAATACAAGTTTCATCCATTATGCCACTTTTCTACACTTTTGTACATATAAACTTAAATTTGTAAATAAAAAAATTGGTTCAATAAATTGATGTGATAAATGAATCTTAAAAACCTGTACAATTATGCTACTTAAGTATCAACTTTAAAAAATAGGCCGCAATAGACTTAGACAAAATAAAATGAAATTTTACCCTGTCGCTCATCTTGACAACGAAGTTATGTAAACCAATTTTATTTTTTCTATACCATAGGTTATTAAATTAGGAAGATCCATTTTTAGAAAGTCTGTTGGTAATTTAAAAATAAAATCACTGGGAAGTTCCTGCAATCGAATACTCATGGCCGATTTTTAGTTAGAATGGTAATTACTGTTAATGTGAAATTTTGTATCGCAAAAAAGTAGTCAAATAGATCAGTGAGAATAAACATTTATTTGTATTTCTCTCCCGTACAAAACAAAAATTATACGTGAAGTTTTATAAGACGAGTAGTACATGTATCAAATATTTAATTTCGCAAACATCTTAGTTTAATATGGTCTATTTACCAACGAGGAAAATATCTTAATCAGTCTCAATGTGAATATATCTCTTTCACAAGAACTGAAAAACGTTACTATAAATGTATTCATAATATTCCTACAGTCTATGTAATACTGACAAGTCTCGAGTAGCCAGTCGCTAACCCATAGTAGTAATCCATGCTTGTCTAATTACATATAGTACTTGAAATAAAGGAATATTCACAATCTTGGAAAAAATACATAAAAAGCAGGATCCGCTACTTAGCCTTCCTTTTCGTTATCATCTCCATACTCTACGTTCTCGTTATCAATTTATGTGTATATAAACGATGCTTCACTGCTTACATCGTATTAAAAAACAAATATTCACAGTCGTTGAAAACAACAATGAAAAACAGTATAACTACTTAGTCTTCATGTTCGTCATAATTTCCAACTCTATTTTCTCTTTATCAATATTCTCAGCTACTTCACCATTAAAAGAAATCTTCATAATCTTAGAAAAACAAAAACTGGATCAGCTACTTAGCCTCAATTTTCGCCATAATCTTAATACTCTATTTCTCGCTATCAGTCTCCTGATACATATAACCCATGTTTGCCTACTTACGTCGTATTAAAAAAAAATGTTCACAATCTTACAAAAAATAGAAGAACAAACAATCAAAAACAGGAGAGCTACCTAGCTTTCATTTTCGCCATTATCTCTATACTCTACTTTGTCATTATCAATTTTCTCGGCTATGTCACCATCACCATAATTCGCCACAGCATCCGCCATCCTTTCAGAGTTTGCAGCGACTCTCTCTAAGGTCTCGTTTGTATGATCGACCCTTTCATTCAGTGCGTTAAACTCATCGCACACTTCGATTAAACTTAAAGATCTGACCTCCAGGACAGAATTTGATGAACTTATTAATGACTTTGCATCATCCAAACACTGATTGATGCTTCGGACCCTTATGGTTTTTACTTGAGTATCCTGTTCTGTTGAAGGTACTGAATTTTCTGTATTATCCTGAAAAATAAACGAATGGTTTAAAATATTGTTTTCAATCTCCAATGACATAAATCTTCATTTAGAAACTAACCAAATCACAAAGCTTTGCTTTCTTTAGATCTTCGAAACTATTATTTTTCGGTGGGATGGGACGTTTAGAAGTTTTTTCCCTCTCTTGCTGCAGTGGTGAGGCTGCAACTTCTTGTACTTCTCCAATTACTGTTAGACGTTTCGTGTTTGATATGCCACTACCACTAGGTTGAGATACACTCCCCTTCTCTGCTCCAGCATCAACAGATGCCTTATCGACGCTCTGTGATAGATATCATGAAGAAATTGTATTAAAGGCCCCTTTTAAATATGTGTTAATATAAAAGATATGTTTATATTTTAGTTGCGACCAGTAGAGAAAAGGACAAGAAATTATTTTGTCCGTCATACGTATTTCATAGTAAAGTAAAAATTTCACAAAGAGCAAGGATAATATTGAAAAAATAGTTGCGCATTCTGATTAAGAAAAATGATTGAAAGCCATAGAAATAAATGGATGTTTCTCGTTTTAATAGTTAAAAATAGAGAATATTTTAATGTGTGGTTATTCGTCCATCAATTCGGTTTGAAACCATTTGCTGTCCTGATATTGTACAGTTCTTATCATTGTGACGCAGTTCCAGTGTTAGGTAGCGCACTTAAGGCTGAGGGAGTCTATAACCCTGTGACGGGAAAAGGTAAAAAACTACAGCAAAAGTCGGGAAATAGTGTTACTGGGGAGTGGGTGGGGGGGGGGGGGCATACGAAAAATTGCTGTACGTAATACTTGAACGGCCTTTGTGGCTTACGCCGTTTGCATCTAGCTGACGATCTGCAATTATTATGTATACTTATAGTTATTTACATATTTCAAAACACCAAAATTAGTCAACGTAGGTGACATTAGCAAACTAATGCCCTTCTGAAGTTCCAAAATTGAGGATTTATGCATTGTTGAAATTCTAAACTTTGGCACTTATACCCTTGTAGAGTTACAAATCTTGGTTGTTAAAAAGTTGGGATAAGGGGGATCGGGGTCATGTAGACTAGGTTACGGTCCGTAGGATAATTTGGGTTCCGTTTGAAAGGTTGGGGTCCGAGGGATATGTGGGATCTCGTAAGCTAAGGTTGGTCTTGCGGGCTAGTAAGGGTCCCAAGAGATTTATAGGGATCTTTTGGGATAGATGGGGTCCCTAGAAATAGGTTGGGTCCCATTGGATAAAGAGGGTTCTTAGGATAGCTGAGGTCCTGAAGAATAGGTTAGGTCCCATGGGATAAAGGGGGTCCGAAGAGATAGATGGAATCCCGTGAGATAAAAAGGGTCCTAAGGGATAAGATCGATTCCCAGGGATAGAGATGGTGCCGAGAGATAAGTGTGGCCCGGTGGGACAAGGGGGTCTCCAGAGGTAGGTGATTACCTTGGGATAGGGGTATGCCGAGCGTTAGGTTGGGTCGCGAGGAATAGTTGGGGTCTTGTGGGATTAGAGGGGTTTGGAGGGATAAGACTCGTGGGATAGGAGGGGTCCTGTGTGTTAGCTTGGATTTTTTGGAATAAGTGGTGTTCCGAGGGATAGGTTGGACCTTGTGATAGAGGAAGGGTTCAAGGGATAAGGGGTTCCGAGGGGAAAAATAGGACGGACGGCTACGAAACCCCTACAAACCATGAAATTGAATTCGGTTAGATATATACTTTTATTAAAAAAATCTTTCGAAGCAAAGGGAGACCTTCATCATGAGGACTAAATAAGAATTGCAGCTTCCTTTTTCTACAGCAAAAGTAAAAACAGTAAAATCCAAGTAACTACTATTGGATAAATAATTATAACCAAATCAGTAGGTTTTCGAAAATTAACGAAATTAAGAAAATTAATTAAATTAAGTTAAGAGAGATAAAAAATAATTGACAAAATTAAGACTTATATTTTTTTTACTTCATAAATTATGTTTTAAAGTACCTGACATACTAGAAACATCGTAAAAAATGATCGCAGATTAAAGCTTTAGTGTTGTACTTTAAAAAAGTACTATATCGAGAATAAATATATCAGAGATGTCGAGGTGCTGTTCTTCTTCAAGAACTACGAGCCCTCGTAAGGTATTTTTCATTTATCTTAATCGGAGTGCTAACACAAGCAAGGTTGCTACAAATTATCAGGTTTTGATTTTTCCTGAATAAATTTTTCTTTCAGGTATAAAAACAACCTTTCACTTCCGACATTATTAATGTTAATGCAAAAGAATGGTTATTTCTAAATTTTTCTTAAACTCATACAGAGTTTTATAAACTTCAACTTCAAGTTATCAAGCTGACTCCTTCAGATTTATCCTGACCATTATAAAATTCCCTGCCTTTGCTTGACTTTTTAGAATTCCCTGCGAATTGTAGCAACTTTGACAAGAGAAGAAATTGTATGTTTGGTTTATAATATAGTACTATAACCCGCTTTTCTCTACAAATACGAAAATTTTTGAAAACAAAAATCAATCAGAATGACCTATTGATCAAATTTATCAAAAATTTTGAGAGACAAGTTTAAATTTTTTTAAATTTTTAATAGCAACAAAATAGGCAAATGTTTTTAACAAAGTAATCTGACTAATTCACTTGTATGTTCATATCATGAGTGTAAGCTAAGCTTATTTTATTATTCTTTCATAATTTTTGTATTACTGACCTGTGGTTTGATTAATCCTACTTCAGGATTATTATCTCCGCATATAGCCGAACGACCAAGCATTCCACAAAGTCGCTCTTCCTCCGTGCTGAGAAATTCGCAGCATTTTGTGCCGCTTCCTGTCTTCTTCAATTCTCTATAAATCCTAGCGGCTTTTGCTTTGGTTGTTGATTTCCAATCAGCAAAAGATTTTTTCCATCCTTTCGTATCTTTGATTCCCCCTCCTAGAGAATTCAATGTCACTGTGAGTTCCTCCCAAGAGTCAGCGGTATATTCTTTACCATCAACACCATCGTGGTGATGTGTAATTATGCATGGATGTTTATGGGCAAAATCTAGCAGAGTTGCCCAATGCTATGCTGTTGCTCGCATTACAGTGTGATATCTGAAAAAGTTCAAATATTATGATGATAGTTATAAACGAACAATAGTATAATAAATGTCTTTAGGAATAACAATTGTTTGTATAAGATACATAGGTATAAAAGGTCAGAATAATGAAACTATTATAATTTTAAACCAATAATTTAATTTTTAATTTCAGTTCTCAATATCTGGATTATAGAAACAAAGAAAAGGGAGTAAATTTTATAAGCAGATTAGGTTTACCATGTTGAGCATCCAAAATACTTTATGTCTATAAAGTTTATAATATCCCAAAATTAATAAAATACCTATTTGAGTTTTGTGCCTGAATAAAATTGCAATCATGTTAAAAATAGAAGCTATAGACAGGCACAAAATACTGTTAGGCCCAATTAAAAGCTTTGAAATTGCATAATTTTGGATTAGAAGCATTTTGAATTCAAAAATTTGCAACCATTTTAAATAGAAAATGTTAAAGCTAAAATAATTGTTAGAAGTGTGCAAAATTGGCGTGGGTCGCATTTAGCCCAAAAACCCGCATAACCCGCATTTAACTCGATAATCCTAATTCAACGCGCAATAAATTCACAATCCACTTAAGCACCTGAAAAGCATCGTATGAATTAATAGACCGGACTAAACCCCTTTTTTAGCCCTAGTAAAGATAAAAGTTTATCGATAAAAACTCGTCATTTAAGGATATGTAATTTTTATTATAAGAATTTCAAACTTAACATCGCAACACTTTAACAATTGTGAAAACAAATTTTAAAAACCTGCCAATTCAAAATTTTCATATTTTAAAGGCTTAAGTTTTAATGGTTGTTAGTCAACCCTGCAAGTGAAATATGAATTTGACAACATAATTTTTTATGTCTTTTAATTTTTTAATATTTAATCCAAAGCGTAACAAATTAAAAATTTTAGATTTTTAGCCTTTAAAATAGAATTATAAAAATGTTCAAAATTGATCAAAATATGATGTTATTTAAAATAATCTAATTTACATAAAACTTTAATCCGAAATTATTATATTTTCAACTTTGTCAACTTATAATTCTTCAACTATATTAAGACTTTTGATTTGAAATACTAGATATTTGCACTATACTGATAGTTCTAAATCATACCATTTTCAAAGTTTCAAGTTAAAACATTTAATTATACGCATTGTCTGTTCGTCAAGCTTTACTTTTTATCTTTTATTTTATTTATTTATTCTCATTTTCCTTATTAAATGGACAGATTTCCTTTTCCAGCTCCGCCAATCAATTTTGCAAGATTTTCGCTATCGCTATTCGTCCTTAAAAGCTGCACCGCGCTAATTTTAAACAAGTGTACAATTTCTCATTGTTGAAGTCTTTCACAGTCAAATATTAGTAGTTGAATTTGTTAAACCTCAATTAATTATCTCATTGTGTACATTGTACATCTAATCAATTACAAATTGTTAAATTTCAAACAGGAAGTTATAAAGCTCCAAAATTTGAAGTGCTTCAAATCGGAACATTAAAATTTTCTGAAATTCAAAGAAAACCTCGAGGGAAAAATGTTACTAATACTATATTTTTTTTAAATCAGATAAAAAAATTTTCTCACACAGAAAATCATTCATCTAATTGTTGAGAAATTTTATACGGCGACTAAATTAAATTCACACAGTAATTCAAATAAGGAATTTACTGTTTAAAATTATCTACAGGCCTTACTGAAATACTTAAAAACGTGAAAGAGCCAATTTTTTACATTTTTTTCTGTGTTTAACAATATATGAACAATTACAGTCAGAAAATTGACCAATTTAATAATACGATTTTTTATCTTCGAAAAAACACTGTAAATAAACCAACTGTTCATTAGAATTAATTAACACAGACTACGGTAAACAAAAATTGTTTATAAAAAGAATTGTACAATATCATTGAACTTGGCTCATTGAAGCTGTTGGCGGATTACAATCTTAGGTGGGAGCTAAGATCAAACGGATCGACAGCAAAGACCTCCCAATGCCAGTAAAGCTGCTAGCTGGGATTCCTAGTGTATCCGTGGAACCAACAGCAGTACTTAAAAAGATAGCAATCCAAAACGCAACCATTACAACGGTAGGATAAAAGTTTATCAATGTCAAGGCAAGTAGGCAAGCTACCCAACTTGTAATGACTGCAGAGCTAGAAGTGAGCACCGGATTTATCTTCGGAAAAGGTGGAGGTGACAATTGGAATTTAAAATAGACACTAAATGTCCCCCTTCCAGTTTGGATTTTATCCAGATAAACCTTTACCAAGCTAAAGGAGCGTCTGCTATCTTAAGCAGACGTTTTACAGCGGAACAAACGGCTTTTGCCTTAATAAAAGAACCTTGAGCTTGCAAGGCGCAAGTTAGAGGACTAACTAACAAGAGCGGATCAGTTATTTATGACAGTTCCGTAGAAACACCTAGGGCAGCATTTTATGTCGGAGGCGATATTAAATTTATTAGATTACCAAGGTTTTTTTCTAGAGACTTGGTGGCAATAAAGATTGAGTACAATTTAGGGGACAAGCAAATCACCTATGGTGATTTGCTCATCGTACCTACGATTTGACTCCCAGGACTCACCATCTGAGGAATGGAGAAATCTGGTGGACTACTGCTGTGTTAAAGGATAGCTATTGTTCATCGGATGTGATGCTAACGCACATCATTCGACTTGGGGTAGTAATGACACCAACCACAGGGGTGAGTCTTTATTAAATTACCTCTTAACTACTGATTTAACTTTATTTATTCGGGGTGATACACCTACCTTCGTGACAGCTAGGTATTGTGAGGTGATTGATTTGACCTTATGTTCGATAAATAGTGGCAAAGTGTTCAAGGGATGGCAAAAAGATATGAACAAAGCGTATGCGGACAATTGTCCTCTGCGTATCAAAAAGACAGACAGGGATGCAGCCTGGTGGAATGATGAATTGGAGGACCTGATAAAGGATATTCGACGCCTTTTTGACAGGGCTAAAAAGAAGGGGAAAGTGGGCAACCTTAACAAAATATAATAATGAGATACAAAATGCCGTAAGGGACGCATGGAGGTGGCATTGTCAGGGAACCGAGAATATACTTGACACTGCTAGACTTCAGAAAACCTTGAGGGGTAACTCATTATGTCAACTGAGGGCATTAATATTGCCTTCAGATGAAATTGCTGAGACGACTAATGAAATCCTTGAACACCTAGTGACGGTAGACTTCCTGGGCTCGAAGTTGGATTACACAGATGAGGGCGCGGCCCATGAGCCATACCCCTCAAGAGGACCAACTTTTAGAGCCAGAATGGAAGATTGGAAAATAGCTAGTCGTATTGTCATTCATTCAAAAATGATATGGGTAGTTAAAGAATTCAAACCATTTAAAGCTGCAGGATTTGTTCAGAGCATTAACATTGTTCTTAATTGTTATACAATTTTTGAAATGTTATTATTTTTGAATACTTATTCATTAGTTAGTTAGTAGTTAGTAGAGACCCTACCATTTCAAGAAAGGTCGAGTATTCTGTTCCGGTAAAATATTCCGGATTTTAATTTTCTCTTCTGGCATATTTGATCGTGTACTAAATTGAATTCCAAACGATTTATTATGAATTCCAAACAAGGTTATGTTGCATTTACGCTACACTTTCATATGGAAAGAAGTAGTGGTTCAAGCAACACTATTTATGTGACCAGTCACAGGGATGCCTTCCCGCCCCCCACAAGACGTTGGAAAGGGGTTGGGGTTTGACCAACATTATTTCTGTAAAAATGTATGGAAAGTTTGATAAATTTACCATAGTTTTTCAAATTTATTGAAATTTATCATTATTGTGGAAATTTATGAAATTTATGATAATTTACGGAAAACTATGACGTTGATCCGGCAAATTATGCCGGATCCGTATACACTACGTTCAAGAAATTAAAGCATTCAATTTGCATGGTTTCCAAAGTTTAAAGGAGGATCATTTTTATTTTATTTAGAAATAAACCTTTTATTTTGATTTATGTTGTAAAATTTGATAACTATAATAAATAGAATATTCTATTGCTCATATTTTGAAAAGTTGCTTCCTTCAAGCTGATCAACTTGCATGTGCCCACATTACTTGTAAATTTATACCCTCGCTAGTTAAAAGAGGAATGATTAAATTTGTCGAATAAGATTTTGTCGAATAAGCTTTATAACACTCGGATAAATGCTTTGCCGGTTGTTGCCGGCTTGTTCATTTGTATAACCTCTAAACATGCACCTAAATATGTAGACTAAAAGTGACAACAATTACCTTTGCTATGTTTGATTGGAGAATACCAGAATGGAGATTGGAGAATACGTAAGAAAGTTTTCCTTCTTGAACATACAAAAACTACGACGAGTTCCGAGAATATGAGCAGCGAGAATGAAGTTCGTTGTGATTTGATATAAAAAATGATGGCGAAGCCAAAGCCGCGAAAGTAAACGAGGCAAACATGCATGACGCAGTCGGCAATTTACCAGAACTTTAAGCGGTAATTTTAATGATTTTGAATTTTACCGTTAAATTCATGAATACTAATATTTTCTGAAATATAATTAGCAAATTTAAAAAATAGTAATATATATGCCGCAAATTGTCACTGTGGTGCGCGAAATCATCAAAGATATGAGCAATCATTCAAAAAGTAAAAATCATTGTAAATTATGTAGGAAAATGTGTCAAGTCCGGAAATTACTGTTTGTTATTTATAAAATATTTAAAAACATAGTTATTTGCATAAAAAAGTATCAAAAGTCTCCTTAGACATTGTTGACGATCAATTCAAATTTTGACCGCAAGCTAATATAGCTAACACAGCTAATATAAATTAGGTTATTCAATTTTTTGTTAAATTTTTTAAAAATTACTTTTTTTTATAAAATCCTTAAAAATGTTGAACCGAGACATAAATGTTCCATGTTTCAAAGCACATCTTTTTTGTGTTTACACTTCTTGTCAAAAAATACTATTTTCAAGAAAAATTAATTTTCGAAAATTTGTTAAATCTTACAAAGTATTAATTTAAAACAAAAGTAAAATATAAAACATAGACAATGGAAAATATATCTTCTCTTAGATATACTTATGTTCTAAACTTTTCATATGGATTTGAAACCGATATTTTCGGTACTCCTCCCAGCTAACACAGTTACTAGTCCGAATAGTCACATAATTGTAACAAGATTAAAAAAACCAGTCACTGGTGACTTCCATGCTGGTCACCCAGTGACAATATATTTCCCACTCAAAGTAGTAACAAATTACAAGCGAAGCAGGTAACATTATCCCGCCATTGTAATCACATGCTTGTAACAAAGTGATGTTTGGAAACGCAACGTGCAATGACAGCTTAACCTCAAAATATACATCGTTTCGGAATTATAATTATGAATATTTTTGCAAAAATGTTGGAAAGGAACATAATTAAACGATAAATAAGTTCCAGAAAAGGGAGATAATATGTGAACAAAGCTTTTATAAAAAAACAGATATTTATCAGCTGAACCCTTACGAAAAAGAAATTACATTATAGAGGTTAGACCCAAAATGTATATGTATAAATGAAGATCGCTGCCGGCTGTTACCGCCATGTTACTAGTCTGACAGGGAACGGTTGCAAACAAGCCTCCCTAGTAAACTACGGCGATTATGCCGTTACCTGCTAGGAGACTGAGATACAAGTAACAATTCCTCTGATAACATGTGATCATTCAGGAACCTTTCAGGATGGTAACAGGTTAGCTGGGCTCTTATTTATAATTTCTAAACGAAGTCGACTAAAATTTTGAATCTTTTCTAAATTGTGCTTTGATATTATAATTACTTTATTGAGATATGTTTCGGAAAAAATTATTAATCAAAGAAAATGTGGTAAATATTAGGGATTTAAAATTGTCAAATTGTTGGTAATCACCCTAATAGGAAAAGACAAAGGCACATTTTATTAAATATAAGAGTTGGTTCCTTTAATTTGTTTGGACAGTAGGATAACATTTTTTTTCTTTTTTTCAAGGAAAAACATAAAAATTAATTTTGTTTGTTTTTCTTGAATAATATTCATTTTGCATTTTTTTTAAATCTTTAACTTCATTGTAGAACATTTATATCTTATTGAAAGATCAATATTACTTAAAATTTATATTAATTACGATTCATATGCCAGCAAAATTCTATCAGGACTTTTTATTATGGGATATGCAAAAGAAACCTGTAGGCTAAATATGAAGGCGAAATATTGCTGAGTGACCTCTTTTCAGGAGTATATCATAAACATGCATTTTTAGACCATTTAGAAACAAATAATAATGCACATTTTCTATATATATTTACCAATATCCACACTTTATGCACTTATACGTGTACTTCTTTTTCATGTTGTAATCAAGGCAGCGCGTTATTTTCGGCAATTCTGGAAATACTTTGAGTGCCTTCTCGGTCCTAAAGAGATATACTTTGTTATATATGCATTGTATGATATGTTTATATTAATAACAATTAAAGACATTTATTGTATTTATGGGTCGATGAAATAATACGAAATTACAAAGTTGCACTTTGATTACTGATATTTCAAATATTTGAGAGAAGATTCTTTTTAAAAAAATGTCCAACATTATATCTTTCGACTTTTAATACTTTTTATAGTCATTTAATAATCCCCTTTTTCAATCAACGAAAACTTGTTTAATGAAATATTTTTTATTTTCTTTGGTAGTGTGTCCACGAATTCAGATTTTCCGTAATTACGGGTAAAACTCCACTAAAATCTGAATATTTCAAGATTTTACTTTCATAACTATAAATTAAACATATATTGATGCTTATGACGTATGTTTGCTTTCAATTTTTTGTCATTTATAAGAATATTAATAAAAATTAAATTAAAAATTTTGGAATGAAGGTTCAGTGATAAATTGATTAAAAAGTTATTTGTCTGCATAATAGTATACCTATATGAAACTGTTATTTGACAATTATTTTTAAGTACTTGCATTTTTATTGCAAAAATGAGGTTCATTAACCTCTCTAGCTATTGAACTCTTGACAGATTTTCGTATTTCATAATGAAAAAGAAAAACAAAAAACAGATATCCCCCTTAATCCGATTTTTAATTATTTTGTTATTATAATTATTTTATTTATAAAATAATGGGAATGTTAAATTTGCGAAAGAAAACAACGAATATCCAAAATAAATACATCAATAAATGTGTTTTATACAGGGAAAATTCAAATCAAAAGACCAGTTGACACAATTGCGAATTGGAGTTTTCTAGAAGCATGTCAGTTTCTTTAAAAATATAATTGATTAAAGCAATAACTAATGAAAGCCACCTTTTTCATCCTAGAAATAGTAAGAGATATAATCATTATGGTATAACAAAAAAAGTTAATGACTACTTTGGTTTGTATTTAAAATTGTTTCATTATCACACAGACCCCGTTATCGCACAGTTACCCCTATCGACCCTATATAGTAAATAAACATTCCATAATTGGCAGACTGGTCCACAAACTTAAAAATCTGATAAATACTCCACAAATAATGCTTTTTCGTATATTGGATTAAAGAACCTTAGAGGGACTGAATTTAAATAATAATAAATTTATGTATTTTATTATTACTTATTCATGATGAATTTTAAGTGGAAAATTTGTGCACCACGTTATTATTTCTATTACATTATACTAAACTTTTTCATTTACCATTTCTTCCAGAATGCTCCATGTTGGCCATTGGATTCTTTGTCAATCAGCCAAACAGCTGCGTGACACATTTCATGTATGAGCGTATCACGCAACTTGTCGGGAGTATCATTAATCTGGAAAAAACATGTTATTTATTGAATGGGCTAAAAATTTCACCTAAAGGATGGGTACTTAAAAAATAAATAAAAATTAACCATAGTTGCTAGTCCAATTGTACACAATCTATTTTTTCCATTTGGTTCACACTTCTTTTCACAATAACCAGCAATACTCTTCATACGTTTCTTCCAAAGTACATCAATACGTCCCGACAATTGATGTCCGAAAATGTGTTCATCAAACAGCGTCACAAGTTTTAGAGCCAATGCTGCTTTCATTTTTGGAAAGTTTTTCATATACTTTTGACTCTGAGGGTGAGCAAGGGCTGTTAAGATGGGTGGATTAAGCGATGCCCAGAAAGCTATAAAGTTTTGAAAAATTATACAATAATGAGAAAAGATTTTAATTTTTTAATTTTAATTTTTTCTAATATCTTCCATATATCCATATAATTTTATGGTCCAAATTATTACTGGTGCATAAGAACAAGTAAATTAACAAGTAATCGTTAGTACTATACGTCTTTTAATACGTATTGTTTTCGATGAATTAGCCATTGTATTAAGTTATTGTATATATATATATATATATATATATATATATATATATATATATATAT
>CAKNYM010050560.1:52709-70710 GCA_932195095.1 Andricus curvator | reverse complement strand
TATATATATATATATATATATATATATATATATATATATATATATATATATACATATACGATCTTCCCTGCGTAAAAAATGAGAATAAGCGTTAATTTTATTTCCAAAATCAATTAAAATGGATTATGTTAAGGTAATATCTCAAAAAATTGTTATTTCTGTATATATAGTATACTATATATTATTATACGTTTGAAAACTCTTCAGAAACACCGCCTATCATTATCATGATAGGGGCTTTTTTAGAGCCTCAGGAATTAAAGTTGTTAAGTTTGTAAACTATGAATCTTTTTTTAAAAATGTAGATAGAAAAGTATTATACAGCTTCGGTTAGATATGACTGCGGGATTGGGTTTAGGAGTTTTAAGAATGCATTATCATGATAAAGTGTTCCCGTGAGTTTCACACGGAGAAACGTAGCTTCACAGTTTATTATTCACAATAGTAATTCTTGAAATATTCACGCTATATCCTAGCTTGCTATTGTAGTTTACAAAGTAACTTAAACTTCTATTATTCATCAATTAATAATGACTTACCTATGGAAAATAATAATATACATACCTTTTAGTCGTAATAAATCCAACCAACGTAAGTTCCTTTTGCGTTGTAATTTTATGGAGCTTTTGCGATTTTGGTTTCGAAAATTCGAAAACTTGGTACTCCGGTACATTTCGTTAAGCCTTCGAGTTCGACTGTGCTCATAGGCGTAAATATAGGTGGAAATATTACATTATATAGTTTATTCTAGTAAATCTTGAAAGTACCATAATACTTTAAGATTACCCCTAATATTTTTTTTTAATTTGTGGCACTCATTCTCGAACGAAAATATAACCGATTTAAGTGATACATTTTGTTTCATAAACTTCTTCAATATAATCCAATATTGCTTTATTAAAGTAATTTATAGCGTCTTCCTGAGAACAATAAGTATGGATTTTCTAAATAATTTTTCAAATGAGAAAACTTTAACTATTATATAATTTCAAGTCGACAACTAAAAAATTATCCAATAAACTCGAACAAAATGCAGTAGCTTTTTCTCCAACATTGGTTCCCGGAGTACCATTTTGATCGTATTCTTTCGATGATACGATTTCACAAACGACAATCGGTTCGAGTGTCAAATATTATTGCACTATTTTAATTGTACTTAGTTAATCCAATCACTTACGTAAACATAACTGCAGATTATTAAAACTTCAGTAGTTCTTCTCTGTTTTAATGCGCCGTGTTAATGATATTTCCATTATTTTTCAACAAAACACTATATAAATAAATACAAGCTCAATAAACAGTATATATAAAATATACAATTCCATCAAAAGACTTAATACTGCATTAATTTCCTTAAATACTTGATCTCCTTAATATATTAAAATAAAATCTTATAAAATTCAACCGCCTAAAATTAAATTCTAATTCATGCTTTCAGAATGCAGTATCTTCGATTCGAGAAATATCGAACGATTTTTCACTGGAGTACCAATCTAGGGACTTTCGACTTTAGTCGAATCGAAGTTTAGTAACTTGTAGAAATCGAACGACATCGGAGTCCCACTGGGCGTTTACGATATTAGTGCTCAGAGCGCGCTCTGAGTTCAAAGGGGAGCTCAACCTCTTTATAGGATATAATCTGACGGCCATGCAGTCTCATGAATTTCATTGGTTGAGCTCCCCTTCGAGCTCAGAGCGCGCTCTGAGCACTAATATCGTAAACGCCCACTGCAGACCTCTCAGTTTCAAAACGATAAGTACGAATTGTTGTTCGAACACCATCGGAACCTCTCTGTTCAACTCACACAATAGAGAGAGAGAGAGAGAGAGACGTTTGAAACCCTTGTTTCGAGTTCTCATGCATCTCGCTGTCTATCTCACATGGTGGAAAGAGAGGTCCGATCGACTTTAGGCATCAGTGTCCCAGTAATTTAAAATAATGTTAAATAAAATATGAAAGTTGAAAAGTAAATCAATCAAATTTTAATGTTTAACCATTGTTCTTTATATTTTTTAATTAGTTCAAGTTATAAGTATGAATTGTTGTTCGAATACCATCGGACTCTCTCTGTCTAACTCAAACGATAGAAGGAGAGACGTTTTGAAAATTTCGGTTCGAATTCTCATGAGTACCGTTGTCTATCTCACATAGTAGAAAGAGAGGTCCGATTGACTTCAGGCATCGGCAGTATGTCGGTAAGGTACGGACAGACTGAGAATCAATTCAACGGCCGATAAATGCATTACCGACTGTTGATACATTGATATTAGTGCTGTCCGAAAGTACTGAGTGACGTCATCAGTCATTTACACCTGATTGATATGATAAGCTGATGATATAGCAACTGAGGCTCCATCTGTGGCTGAAGATGTGCATTATCGACTGTCCCTGTTTTACCGACTGATGGTAACATAGTTCCCTACCTTACCGACCGATGGTAAAATAATAATATAAAAAGTTACCGGCCTTCCTCTTTTACCGTCTGATGGTAACATACTTTCCTACCTTACCGACCTATAGTAAAATGATGATATAAAAAATTATCGACCTCCCTGTTTTACCGACTGATGGCAACATAGTTCCCCACCTTACCGACATATGCTAAAATGATAATATAAAAAGTTACCGACCTCCCTGTTTTACCGACTGATGGTAACAAACTTTCCTACATTACCGACCTATAGTAAAATGATAATGTAAAAAATTACCGACTTACCTGTTTTACCGGCCGATGGTAATGAACTGTTTTACTGATCAATGGTCACTTAGCACGGAACCGAACCTTATAATGTTAACTTAGCAGGGATCCCCATTACCAACCTCACTGTTTTACCGACTTAGCATGAAACAGAACCTTATAATGTTAACTTAGCAGGAATCTCCATGAACAACCTCACTGTTTTACCTACTTAGCATGGAACAGAACCTAAAAATTACCGACCTCTCTGTTTTACTGATCAATGCTCACTTAGCACGGAACCGAACCTTATAATGTTAACTTAGCAGGAATCACCGTTACCATCCGCAATGGTTTACCGACTACACGTAACTTAGCACGGAACTGAACACCTCCCTTTGTTGGTGGCTCCATCTGTTGGTGTCGGTAACTAAGCACGGAACAGAACCCTCCCTTTGTCGGTGGCTCCATCTGTTGGTGTCGGTAACTTAGCACGGAACAGAACCCTCCCTTGGTCGGTGGCGCCATCTGTCGGTGTCGGTAACTAGCGACGGTGGCGCCATCTGTTGGAGTCGGTAACTTAGCACGGAACAATGGACAATGACGCATTGGTCCTATGTGCCAATGCGTGTAAATTCGTGAAGGCGGTATTTCAATTTTGAATCTTTCTATACGTACAAATACGGTGCAAAAGTCTAAAGTCAGCGAATGCACTTCAATGCGTCAGCACGCAAATGCCTTAACATTGGCCAATGCGTCTGAATTCGTGAGAGTAAATACACACTTGAATTCGCCCCAATGCGTCACGGCGAATTTCAGCAAGTGTTGATTTATGCAATTTAATCCGTAATAGGAAAACCAACACGCATTCAAATAGCGCTGTCTCAATTCATCTGAATGCGTCTCAATGCGTTTAAACGAATCAGAAAACGGGATTCACGCACATTACAAAAATTTTTATTCGCCCCAATACGTATCAATCCTTTTTTTTGCTGGGATAATATTTTTTTTGAGTGCGTTCTATTTTTTTGTTTTGTTTGGCCTGTTTTTTCTTCCAGGCACCTTTTCCTGTTCTAGCACACGAGGCGAGCGTTCACGCGTTCAACATAATTATATACATTCTCAACGAAATAAATTTACAAACACAGAGTAACACGTGAATATTGTGAGTTTGATAATGATAATGTGAGAATGATCATGTGTCGTCGCAAGAAACCACTCGGGTTTCCCGAATCTTCAGTATGTAAGAACGCGAGGAATGTGGCGGTTTAGCCAGAAAGACAAACGTTAAAATTTTCCAATTCGACCCAAGTAATTATATTATTTACTTAGTAAAAAATAGAGACAATCAGTTCGACGGTCAAGGAGGTCTTAGCTGCGAGTTTTACTTGAACTTATCAATAAATAAAGACTCTACGAAGTTTCCTTAAAAAGTTTCGAAATCATTGACTCAACCTGATCTGGTGCAAATGGAATCATAATAATTCTCAATTAAAAATTACAGCGTTTGTTATAAAAATAAACAACCGGAAAATAAATATTTGCGTATTAAAGCAGATATTTTTGTGAGTTGTTTTCCTAAAAATTATGTTTTAAAAATTTACATACCTCATTTCTGCGCCTGAATAAATATTTTAGTTTAATAATGATAATAAAAAGTGTTGACATTTTTCCACTGAAGTTAAATTGATTTTGATATTTTACTCCAAAAATATTCGGTATACACTATATATTCAAAATTTATAATGTGCTTTTTTATATTCTTTAGACACTTGCGGCCTTGAATGATTAAAAATTATATTTTAAAAGTTTAAATGCGTGCCAGTGAGAGAAAACTACCCTTAAACTTTTAAAAACTACCTTTTTGGCTTCTTTCACAATTGTTAGATAATTACTTATAAGAAAAGTTCTAGGATGACTTTAGAAATATTGTTTAAATATTTCATAGTTTTTTTTACTAATTTAAAAACAATTAGACTTACGTTTTTGTGCCGTTTTGGGCCTTATTACAAAAAATTGAAAAATACCGTCTTTTGGAGGAAAGTTACTCAACTGTTTTACTAGGATGTCAGGAAATGATACAGGGACTTATTAAAAAGTAATATCACCTAATACAAACTAAGTTACTACCCTGAGAATAAAGTAACTACCTTTTGTAAAGAATGTAAAGTTATATGGGTTTATTTTTTATTTTATGTCCAGCTCTTCAGATAGTTAGTATTTTAAATATATTGGCATCACAACATTGAATTAGAAAATGCTTTATTTAACAGAATCACTTCTGAGAATTGAAAAAGCACCCCTTAAAGAGTCTTCGCTTTTTCAAAGCCCTACTTTCCGAATTTTTGTAAAACACTTATTCACTTTTCGCAAAAAAACGGTATTCTACCATTTTTTTATGAAGCGTGGTTTGAAAGCCCAAAAAGGAGTGTTTGATGTTAGTTTTCTATCACTGGCACACATTTGAAATTTTAAAAGATTATTTTTATCCATTTAAGGCTGAAAATATCTAAGGTATATAAAGAAGCACATGATAAATTTGCAACCCCCTATAGAGTGTGGCTGTTCACTTTTATGGGTAGTATTCTGAATTGAATCAGGGTTAAATTATTTTAATTCTTGCCTAAAATCACTTTACTGTCACATTTACTGCTTTTAAGTAAGTCATTTATCATTTTAGCTAGTGAACAATATTAGAAAATCAGAAATTCAAAACAAAATTTTTGCTTACTCAGAATTTGTATGTATTTTTGAAAAAGTTGATCATGTCGAACCTGAATTTGTTCAGCTTGAACTAAAGAAATATGTTCTCATTTCGCTTTGTAGAAAACATTTTTTTCCCTATTTCAGAGATTTTGCGTTTTTGAATTTTTTCGCGATACTGGAACGACTTAAACGCTATGAAAAACAATTTTTTCCTAAAAGCAAAATAATTAAATGTTTCTTTGGTACAAGCTGAAGACATTTCAGATTCGACATATTAACTTTTTCCAAAATAGTTTGCATTTAACTCAATCCAAAAAATATATTTTTGCGCAAATTAAAAAAATTCTGAACTAAGCAAAAAACTTAGTTTTGAATTTATAATTCTTCATTATTATTTATTAGCAAAAAAGTACATAAAAAAATTGCCATAACTGTTAAACCAATAGGAAGTCTTTTTTTAATTTTCAAATTAAAAAAAAAAGAACAGATTATTTTAACCGATTTAAAAAATTATTTTTCTCCTTTTTTCGGATGTCAACCCACAAGACAGTAATGAATAATGTATATAATTATGTGCATATTATTATGCAATACATTATCAAATGTAAATAAATATTTTTATTCTACTAATTGTTTATAGCCTCTATAATGTTAGGATTATGTGGAGTTCTGCGCAGGGAGTTAACCTTTTACGTTTCTTAATTTTTTTTTATT
The DNA here is from genome assembly GCA_932195095.1 of Andricus curvator. NCBI lineage: Eukaryota > Metazoa > Arthropoda > Insecta > Hymenoptera > Cynipidae > Andricus > Andricus curvator. The sequence continues at coordinate 64,612 of CAKNYM010050560.1, read as the reverse complement.
GCCATTGATCGTTCTCTCTAAAGTTATGGATTTCAGTGAAAATTATAGAATTTGGGGAAATAGGATGGATGAGATTGGATTTAATTAGCAAACCACTGAGATCAGCTGTATTACAGAAAGAATATTTGATTAAATGCAAAATTCATGGGAGTTTTCCTAAAAAGATTTTTTAGATTAATAAAAAAGTAAGTTTTGATTTCTTGAACAAAAGAAATAAAGAAAAATTGGATAAAAATTGAAAAAAGAGAAAAATCCTGGAAATATTATTTATAAAGAGAGAGGGTAGCAAACTATTTATTTAAAAAAAAGGATCTCTCAAAATATAACAAGGTTTGCGATAGGACTAATAATAATTTGATGAATTGATTCTTTATTCCTATAAATAATCCCTGACGAGGAAGACTAAACTGACTTCGAAACATGTTGATCTCTAGTAGTATAAAAAAGACGGCGAAGGAACAAGGAAACAGAGAGAGAGAGAGAGGGGTTGGTTTCGGTGGACTCTTAGCTTTTTCGCACTCTTTTTTCTTTTGTTGTATATTTATCTCTATTGAGCCGGAAAGGAGGTACGTAGTTTGGAAATCATATTTTGATTAATGAATTTTTGTTATGCTCCGATTTCGATGCATAAAATAGTTTATGACAAACTAGATTTTAGTTCGATTTTGAATGAGTTTTTAAAATAAAGACACAAAGTTCAAGATCCGTTCCAATCTGCAGGGTTGCCTATGAATACTATTGAGAATCCTTCTAATTGAGGCATAAATATTTTACCTCAATTTATTGCAAGATATTCTATTTGTGTTTAAATGCTGCCTAAAGGATGATTTGAAATTTTGCAATTTTAGAAATGTTGTGATTTTTGTGGATTATTTATTTTCCTGTTTGGAAAATGTAATAATCTGAATAGATTGGTTCAGAATCAACCACAAAAAAACATAGGTATTTTAATTACTTCAGTTGAATCGTCTAGTTGCAAACCCGGCCATCTCCAAAAAACAAAATTGTTGGGGAAAGCTGATTTTCTGTCACACTTAGCCAGAGTAAGATGGGAACCAAAACTCTTTGGTTGTGAAAGGCATTAGGGCAGTATGTTTCAAAACACTTTTCCTATTTCTTGGTTGACTAAAAGGAACTTCTTCCACAAACTTCTTTATCCTTATGTATGTAAGTGAACACTACACGAAACGTGCGGCCATTTTCAGCATGGAGATTTGACCGGTTTTGCAGCAAATCGTGATTTTCGAACGCATATAAAACAGGGATTTGAGCGGTTTTTTCATGGTTCCTTGTTTACATTATTAAAATTATTATATTATTTCATTTATTATTATTTTTTATATTATTTTTTAAAATTATTGTTTATATTACCATTATTATTTTATTTATTTATTATTATTATATTATTATTATATTAAAAAGTTCACTTAGGACTCAAAAAACTGAAAAAACGCATTTCCCAAAATCGAGGCCATACCGGCCATACCACGCTGAAAAACCCAGTTCTCGTCAGATCACTGAAGTTAAGCAGCGTTGGACGCGGTTAGTACTTGGATGGGTGACCATTCAAGAATACTGACATGAATGCTGTTGGCACATCGTGGGTGTGGTGAGCCCACACTTGTAGTTATTTATAACTACAAGAAAAACCTAGAAACACTACCCGAATCGGGTAGTGTCACGCCTACCCTGAAAGGGAAATGGTTTAATGGTATATTGAGGAGTTGGCCGGTTTTGCAACTAGACGATTCAGTTGTCCTTTTCCTCTACTCTTTGCCTATATACTCAAGCTGTCCCCAAATAAAAAGCCTGGCTATACCGCAGCTGTCCCAATAATCGTGAAAATTTGTTACTTGTTGAATAGATGTTGAACAGTGATGTGCATTGTGTAGTGGTCCAAAAGTCAAGTCCAATTTCGAACATTCGACTTGATTTTTGGATCCATTTTTCTCTAAAAAAAAGGAATAATTCATATTTCATAAACTATAATAACCTAAGGAAACCAAGCCGGTTTGATGTACAGTCAGATTTTTTTTATTTCGAAAAATCCAATGTTCTAAGCGTATGTATGTATATTTAATCTCTCCCTTTTACGGGTTTGAGGGCCTCCGCTCCCTGTACATATATTTACATTTTATCCTTAACCTAACTTAACCGCTGCTTATATTCTAATGTTTCGCCTTACTTAAAATAACAATAATATTAATACTATTGGTTCCTAAGCTTCTACAAATGAGAGATCTTCCAGGGCTTCCGTTTTCTCTTACCATCAAATACATTTTCACCGATTTAAAATTTAAAATTTTTGCTAGTTACTTTCCTTTAGACAGGATTACCCGTTTGGCTCTGCCCTGCTCCCTTGCTTTCTCTTACTTCTTCCAGTTTTTTCATCCACTTCACTCCCTGTCCATTACCATCCAAAATCGATCTTACACACTCATCCACACTCAACTGTCCATCTTCCTCTCCTGTACACCTCTCTAACACATGTGCCCATGACTCCATTTCGTATCCAAATACTCTGCACAGATTGTCCTCTTCATCCATCCAATATCTGCAGGATCTCACTCCTTCTCCCATTCTAAACCGTACCACTCTATTCCATTTGTCTTCCTTTTTTATTTTTTGTAAATATTCTGGTTCCGCTAACCCTTTGACCATCATATACCATCTATTGTACTTCGAATCCATAATCTTTATCCATCTCTCTTCTCCTTGTTTTACTAATAGCTCTAACTCTATTTTCTGCCACTCCAGTACCCCTTCTTGTATATCACAAGCCCTCCTCATTTTTTTCCTTTCTTCCTCCCATTTCGAATTTCCCAAATTGCCTCTTGTCTCCTTGTTCCGAACTTCGTCCAAGTACACTTGTGCTATTCTGCTCCCTTCTCCCCTTTTCATCTTCTCTTCAAACTTCCAGGCTCGCTTAATTGGTCTAGTTACCATTTTTTCCCTTCCTAGTTCTTCCCTTAACATGTATCCTGGGCAACGCCAACTAACCCCCATGACCCATCTCAGAAATCTCTCATGCATGCTTTCCACTTTCATATATTCCTTCCATCCCCAGACCTCCACTCCATAACACAACACCGCCCAAACCAACGCATCAAACATCCAAACCCTCATTCTCCAATCGTCATTGAACCTTCTCTTTCCTATACCCCATACTTGGCCCATTACTTTACTGGCACATTCGATTCTCTTCCTCACCTGCACCTCATTTCCCCCTCCTGCCTCAAACCAAAAACCTAAGTAACAGAACTCCTCCACACCTTCCACTGTTTGTCCGTTCATCTTCCAAACGTAACCTATTTTGGTCTTTCTATTTCTGAAGCACATCACCTTGGTCTTCACTACGTTCACAGTCAGTTCTTTTGTTCCCACATACTCTTCGAAAATTTTTATCATTAGGTTCATCCCCTTCTCATCGTCTGCTAATAGAACTACGTCGTCCGCGTATGCTAGAGAATATAGTTTGTATTACCCAAAATCGTCCCCCCTTTCCCTTTCTCCTTTAGCTTCTCCTCTAAGTCTGCCAGCAGCATATTAAATAGTAGCGGACTCAACGGGCACCCTTGCCTTAGACCACTTCCTGTCCAGAAAACCTCCGCCTTTTCCCCCCTATCTTCACCCTAATCCTGGTTTCAGTAAAAGTTTCCTTTATCCTCTCCACCAACCCTTCCTCTATTCCCCTCTCTTTCATTGCCTGCCATAGCACTTTTCTATTCACTGAGTCAAAAGCTCTAAGTTTCTGTTGACCAAGTAGTTGAGTACATAAATGTTATCTATTGTCCCCATCCCTTTTCTAAATCCCGTATGATTGTGTGGAATACTTTGTTTCTCTTCTATCTGATTCTCTAACCTTTTTCTTAGAATTTCTGCGTATATTTTATAACCCACTGGCATGAGAGTGATCCCTCTGTACTCTTATACCTTCTTACCCTCCCTTTTCTTGACAAGCGGTACCACCAGCCCTGTCATCCACTCCTCCGGCCACCCTTCTCCTTTCCAGACCTTGTTGCAGATCTTCCACATCCCTTCTCTAATCCCTTCTCCTCCATACTTTATTGCTTCGTTCTCCATACCATCCTCTCCTGTAGCCTTGTTTCTTTTCAGTCTATCTATCGACTGCTCCACTTCTTCGCTTGTTATTTCGTTCCCTTCCTCCATTTCTCCCTGGACTATCCTTGTATTTTCCCCCTTCATCCTATTTTGTTCTCCCCCTAACAGACCCTTAAAATAATCCGTCCACTCGCCCATTTCTATTTCTTCATTCACGCCCTTCCTTCCTCCTCTTTCCCTATTTATCACATCCCAGATCCTACCTTCTTTGATCGTTTTTTCTACTTCTTCCTTGTATTCCTCCTTTCCCTTTTGCTTTTTCCTTTCCAGCATCCTTTCACGTTCTCTTTTTCTCCTGTTGTACTCCGCCTTCTCTATTTCTCCTTTCCTCCATTTTCTTACACACTCTTTCATTCTCTCTTTACTCTCCTTGCATTCCTCGTCCCACCAGCCTCTCTTTCCCTCTTCTCTTCCTTCTTTTGTACCTACCTCAACCCTTACCTTCTCGATCGACCCTTTCAACCTTTCAATTAACGAGTCTACTCCCTCCTTGTTTTCATACCTAACATTCTGCTTTTCCATTTTTTGTTTAAACTCTTTTAATTTAACTACCCCCCAGACTCCCATTTTCGTGTTCCTTTCTCGCCCTGTTTCCTTTCTCCCTCTGCCGCGCTTATGGACGCCACCTTTCAGTGTAGCTATTACTGGGAAGTGCTCAGACCCTATCTTATTCCCCACATTCATGCTGCCTATCATCTTCCTCATTCTTTCTTCCGCCAGGATGTAGTCTATTACTGTTTCTCCCTTACCTATAAATGTGATCTCTCCTTTTTCATCTCCTTTAATGTTGCCATTACAAATAAACCATCCTGTTTCTCCTATTACGTCCAGTAACCTTTTTCCTCTCTACCCATACCCTCTGCTCTATCTGCCATCTCCTTTTCCTCTCCCTCCATGTCAAATCCTCTTCAATTATTTCCCTTCTTCCTTTCAATAATTTTTTGTTCTCCATAATTTTCTTTTTTTCGTCCTCACTCCCTACTTTTACTATAAACATTCCTTCTTTTCCTTCCTTCGTCCCACCTATTCTCTTAACTCCTTCTACCCTTACCTGAACTCCAATATCTCTCAGAAGATTTTTTATTTCCACTTCCCCTTTTTCACTCTCTACTGTTAATCCCTTTACTACTATGTTATTTTTTCTCTTTGCCCTTTCTTCCCCTTCCAATCTCCTTTCAATGTCACTTGGTCTCTTTTTTAATCTTTCATTCTCATTTTGCACGTTCTTACTACTCCCTTCTCCTATTTCCGCACCCTCTGTTTCTTTCCTCATATGTTCATTCCTCATTTCTAAGTTGTTTACCCTTTCCTCCAACTGTTTTATCTGACTATTTCTCTTTTCGTCATCCTATTTCTGTCTATTCTCTATACTCTCTAATTTACCCCATACCTTGTCCTTCTCCTCTTTCCAGAGTTTATCCCACTTTTCGCTTACTTTTCTCACTTCCCACCTTACGTATTTCCCCTGCCTATTCATATCCCTATTCATATCATCCAGTCTCTTCCTCATTTCCTCTCTGAACCCTTTTATGAGAGCCTCTAGTTCGTCAACAATTCCTCCGTCCCCCCTATCTCTTTCTCGTGTTTTCCGTTTAGTGAGTTTATTCCTAACCTTCTTGCTTTCCTTGTCCCTTTCTAATTCATCGTCCCCTTCCTCTCTTTTTCTTTTTTCTTCCCCTTCACTACTGGTCGCGCTCACTTTTTTTCGCCATTCGTCCAAACTCCTATTCGAACCCGCGCTGCCTAGCTTGTTAAGGCGCTGTAGGTTAGAGGGCCTCCCGCGTTGATGGCCCGTACCTGAATCCCTTCGCTCTGGCGTCGACCCCCTGGTCGGCGTCTCTAACGTCTCTTCACCGCTACTGTCAATATCCCCCTTCTCCCCACTAACCGCGCTCTCAACCACCTCACCTCTCGCTTCATCACTTAGCTGCCCTCTGGCGCCCGATTGTGGGCTTCGTACCGTCGGCATCCTAGTATCCTACCTTACCCAGTATTCCGCGACGTTTCCGGCTCTTTACTCGCCTACCTCTTACCCCCACTGATATATATATATATATATATATATATATATATATATAATACACTGGATGCAGGATTCAATGGAATACGCGTGTGCCTACTTGAAGGCTTCGGAGCCGCCATTTTTCAGGGATGTTTTGGTTCGGGACCATTCCGGACAGATCGGGATATGCGGGAGATTCAAATGTAGTATAGAAGAGAACTCAAAAATATTGATAAAAATCATGTAAAGTTTAGTTTATTGTCAATCAGTGAATCGACTAAAACTGAAAACTAAGTAAAACTTAATAAAAAGTAATTACATAAATCAAAATAATCGAACAGTACAAAAAAAGGAAAGTCGATGGGATTTTGAATTGGCGGAATACAGATTTTGTAAACACGTGGTTTACAATATTTTTTTATTTTTTTCTCTTGAAAAGTACAATAAAACTTTGAAGTTTTTACAAGTGAAAAATATAATAATTGTATATCCTAAAAATCTGTATACGTTAGAATTGTGAAACACTTAATTTGTACAAAATAATTTTTCTGCGGATAAAAAAGTGGGTAAATTATAATATAAATTATAATAATTTGAAAGAGCAAAAGGAATGAAACTCTTGTGGCATGTGCGTAAGTTAAATAATTAGTAATATTAATATTATGTCAAAAAAGTAATCAAAAAGAAGGATTTTTTACCAAAAAGACGAATTTTCCACCAAAATTATGAATCTTCAACAAAACAATATATGTTTAAGAAACTAGTTCAACTTTTAACGAAATTGTTGACTTTTTAAGCCAAAAGATCAATTTTTACAAATCAGTTGAATTTTCAACCAGTAAATATGGATTTTTTATAAAAAAGTTATCTTTCAACCAAATAGTTGAATTTTCTCCGAAAACAGAGCAATCTTCAACCGAAATAGACGAATTTTCAACAAAATAAGTACATTTCTAACCAAACAGATGAACTTTCAAATAAAATTATGTTTTTTTAAACAAAAGGGTGATTTTCGATCAAGAAGATTAATTTCCCTGGTGGACAAATTTTTACAAGAAAGTACAGAAACCTAAAACTATTTTTACAGCAATCTACAAATAAATACAATAAATTACAACCAAAATTACAGGAAAGTACAACTTTTTTATATTGTTGAGACGAATTTTGTACTTTTATTGTATTTTTTTGTACATTCCTTTTTTTGTTGTAGTTTTAATTTTCTGCGAGAATTCACAACTACAAAAATCTACAGGAATTTACATGTTTTGCAGCCAAAAAAATTTTTTTTTCGACCTAAGATGACAAATATTTAGAATATTGCAATAAGATAATTTTAAATTAAGATGTGTACCTGATCGCTATTACAAAAAGTTTCTACGTTTAAAATTTCAAGCAATGGTAAAATATTAAAACACAATAATAAAAAATCGTTATTAAACACCAAAAAACCTTAAGTTTGAAGTTTTTTCAAATATATAGCAATTGATTGGACACCACATATATGCCATTTAAAATTATCTCTTTTCAATATTCTCAATATTTGTCACCCTATATCGAAGAAGAACAACTTTCTGAGTGCAAATAAAAATTGAACAATTGAGAAAGATTTGATCACGGTAATTGAAATTAAAGTATTCTAACTCTTGAAGATAAACTTGTTTTCTGTTAAAGTGACAAAAACTGAACTGCAAATTCGAGCACTCAAAGTTAAATTTTTACAAATTTTTAACTTAAGAAATTGAACCTTGAAATTTGTTTAATTCACACGCTTAATAATTTACGCGTATAAAATGGAAGCTTTTAACACTTTTCAATTGAAAATTTTTCAATTAAAAGTCGTTAAACTGCAAAATTTTAAATTTTAACTTTTATACATTGTACAGTTAAAAGATAAAAAAAACAGAAATCCACGCTATCATTTTCAGTGCCATGAATTGAATAATTATTCAAAAAAAAATTTTAATTATATCATTTTAAGCAGCCGAATTTTTCCTACAATTTTTTGAAAATTCTGCGAAAGTAAAAAAATTACCTTAAAATCATTAGAGGTTCTTTTTTGAAAATTTTATTAAATATTATTTTAAAATTAATTTAAAAAATAAGAATTTTTATTCATTTAAAACCTTTCAAAATGCTTAAAAAGCTTATAAATTTTGTGTTCGAAATTTTCAAACATCTGCATTCTGTTTACAATCTTTTTTAATTTTGCTCCTAATATTAATTTTTCAAAATAAAAAATAATATTAAATCTTCTCAGCAAACTTAAACATTATTTTATTTTCTCAAAAACTTTAAAGATCCATAAAAAGCTTAAAAATTTTATTTCGAAATCTTCAGAAATCTCAATTTAGTATTTTATTTCTCGAAATTTTGTCCAGTTTTAAATTAAGTTTAGATCTTCTCAAAACTTGTAAATATCTCTCAAACTAACTCACATTTTTTCTAAATTGATAATTGTTCAATTGTTATTTATGCATCAAAATTCAATAATTTCACATACATATTAAAAATTTGTTAAATAGGACAATTAAAATTGTATGGAAAGTAAAATATTGCTGAATATCCCAAAAAAGTCTTCATTAATTAAAAAAATACAAATTAAATGGTTAAAAATAGAATATTTTAGATTGAAACAATATTTGAATAGGATTTGGAATTGAATAAGAGCGTTTAATTATAAATTTATTAATTTGAAATTATTTTAGAATTAAGAATAGTTTATGAAGTTTCAATCAAAAGTTTACATTTGTTTAACTACTGAGGCTTTCCAATTGAAAAATTTATATTTTTAACGTTAAAATCTGTTCAGAATCGTCCTGTATATTCAACTTTGGTGAAATCTTGTATTTTTTTGTAAAGATTTGTAACATTCTACAATAATTATATGTACAATTAAAAGATTTTTATGACGTCAAACACCCAAATTAAAAAATGTGAAATCCTGTAGTTTCCTGTAATACCTTGTAGATTTTTACGACAAAGTAGAACGCATATTATCAATAAAAAGTTATACAAATTTTTGAATTGTCGAAAGTTATACTTAATTGCTAATTTTTTTTGCTTTTCTACAAGAAAATACAAGAAAAAATTAACTATTTGTATTTAACTGTATTTTTCTGTTAAATTTTGTACATTTTTTACAAAGAAGTACATGTTTTAACCAAGAATTACAGTTATAGAAATGTTGTACTTTTTTGTAAACATTTTTTCGACCAAAAATTTGTAAAAAAAATTGTTCAACTTTTAACCGAATTTCAACCAAAGAAGATAAATCCTCGTTGAGAAATATAATACATAGTTCGATATTTCAACAAAAAATATTTAAATTTTTAATTGAAAACTAGCAATTTTAGCTAAATTCCAGGTTTTATCAGGATTCATAATAATTCAATTGATAAATATTCTAAACCACGTGTTTACAAAATGTGTATTCCGCCAATTCAAAAACCCATCGACTTTCCTTTTTTTGTACTGTTCGATTATTTTTCGTTATGTAATTACTTTTTATTAAGTTTTATTAAGTTTTCAGTTTTAGCCGATTCACTCATTGACCATAAACTAAATTTTACATGATTTTTATTAATATTTTTGAGTTCTCTTCCATACTACATTTGAATCTCCCGCATATCCCGATCTGTCCCGAATGGTCCCGAACCAAAACATCCCTTGAAAATGGCGGCTCCGACGCCTTCAAGTAGGCACAGATCGTTCCATTGAATCCTACATCCAGTGTATTATATATATCAGTGCTTACCCCGCAACTAGTTTTCTACTCCTAACCTCAAAACTCACGCGCTCCAATTTCCCTTTCTCACAACTTACTTTCACACTTTACACCCTTGCCTTCACTCACCCTTCTTCCTTCCCACCTGATCTCCGCACTCACTGCTCTTTCTGCATCGACACACGCTGATTCCCTTCACAAAAGCCAAAAAAACCAACCCTTGACACAGAAGAGTTTTCGAACGCATATAAAACAGGGATTTGAGCGGTTTTTTCATGGTTCCTTGTTTACATTATTAAAATTATTATATTATTTCATTTAATATTATTATTTTTTTAAATTATTGTTTATATTATCATTATTATTTTATTTATTTATTATTATTATATTATTATTATATTAAAAAGTTCACTTAGGACTCGAAAAACTGAAAAAACGCATTTCCCAAAATCGAGGAGTTGGCCGGTTTTGCAACTAGACGATTCAGTTGTCCTTTTCCTCTACTCTTTGCCTATATACTCAAGGTCTCCCCAAATAAAAAGCCTGGCTACACCGCAGCTGTCCCAATAATCGTGAAAATTTGTTACTTGTTGAATAGATGTTGAAGAGTGATGTGCATTGTGTAGTGGTCCAAAAGTCAAGTCCAATTTCGAACATTCGACTTGATTTTTGGATCCATTTTTCTCTAAAAAAAAGGAATAATTCCTATTTCATAAACTATAATAACCTAAGGAAACCAAGCCGGTTTGATGTACAGTTAGATTTTTTTTATTTCGAAAAATCCAATGTTCTAAGCGTTTCTTTATTGAAAATTCGAATAAACCACTGCATATCTCAAATGTTGAAACATTATGTTAAAAAAATGACACAACATATTCAGTTTTAGCATATAAAAAGCAATTAAAATAATTAAACCTAGGTAAAAAGTACAAAAATTGTACTCAAAATTATAGGGACTAGGGTCACGATTATTGGCACATTTTCTGTATGTACAACAATATATTTTTCAAACATACCAAATGGTCCATGTACAGATTTTACTTTGTGCTTAGTCCATTTTGAGCCTGGTTTCTCCCATCTAGCCATGCACTTGGAAATGCTTTTTCCTTTAGGTGGCCAATAAATAAATTTTCTGTCATTAGAAAGCCAAATTTTGGGAGCTATATTACACCAATCCTCACATGTTACAACGACCCATGATCTGACCTAAAACAGTATTTTCAGCTGTAAATTTTAATGGTTTGTAGACAAGTATTTACTAAATATACAAAAAATTCACTGTGAAAGAATTTGAGTTCTTAATTGTGAAATTAAAGTATAGAATTCCTGAAAATAAAACAAGAATCCAACGACCAAATTTGGACAACCATCCCTTTCCTTCTCTTTTTTATTTCTTTCGTCTATTTTATTTTTATTATTATCAAATCACAATATGATAGCATATATAATATTTACGAACATTTCGGTGCTCATACAGCACCCTTATCAAGGTAAGAAACATTAGAATAAATGTGCTCTATGAGCACCGAAACGTTGGTAAATATTATATATGCTATCATATTGTGATTTGATAATAATAAAAATAAAAAAGACGAAAGAAATAAAAAAGAGAAGGAAGGGTTGGTTGGTTGCCTTCTCATTTTTCTTTCCTCTTTTTTATTTTTGTCCAAAGCAACAAATTTTTTTGTTTTTTTTAAATTACAATGGGAGCATTTTGTGGTGGTTGTCCAAATTTGGTCGTTGGATTCTCGTTTTATTTTCAGTGTTGGACGGATATGGAGTATAAATATATTGACGTATATATAAGATATGGACGTTAAATATGATTTTGAATTTTATTATAATCTAATTTAAAATTCGTAAATTTGAATTGTGAAATTATCTTATCTGAAAAAGTGGTGTAACGATATATCACGAAAATCTCGCAATCATTGTTATTGCAAACCTGATTGGCTTTCTATTACTTGAAGTTGCTTTATATCTTCAATTAGACATTTTGAAACTTAATCTACTACTACTACTACTACTACTACTACTACTACTACTACTACTACT
>CAKNYM010050560.1:3015-38682 GCA_932195095.1 Andricus curvator | reverse complement strand
TTGTCAAGACTTCTTAATTGCCAATTATTTTCGTTTCAAAAGCTTGCGCATAAAAGAAAGCATCGAAGTTCGTCAAGGCGAACATGGAGTACCAATTCCCGTTCCTAGGATATCACTGTTAGTTAGTTTAAATAATAGGGTGGGAAGGGCTAATTTTAATGTTCTTCCCAAACTTGATCCAGTTTGTATAATTGGTCTCGAGTTGTTGGATAGAGTTTATTAAATGCAATTCAGAGTTATAACTTTCGGCAATCCTCAATATTGCTAAGAAAACCCTGAATTGCGACATCACTATTAACTAACATCAAAAAATTTGCCAAATTTTGTATAAAATTTGAACGTGAGGAAAATAAGAGATAAGAAAATTTGGGTAAAATCGATAATATCGGATCTCAACTGAACTTCGGAAAATGACATTAAATCAAGAACAAATAATAACCCGTGTAGAATATTCGATAACGTTACAATCTTCTTCGACAGATTTGGTCTTCCAATCTGTCGGCGTTGAACAAGGTATCTGCGACTAACATGCTTGCCGTCCCGTTTCTACTCCACTCGTTTGGGGTAGTTCAATGGACGAAGAACGAGCTTAAGGCCCTTGATGTCATTACACGTAACATCATGCATATGCATAAAAGCTTGCATATCAATTCGTCAGTTCCGCCATTATATATTTCACGCCGTCAAGGCGGACGCGGACTTCTGAATCTCCAGTGTCTTCATAACCGGATTGTTCTAAGTACAGCTTACATCGTTGCGAATGGCAGAGGTCCTCTCCTAAAGGTGGTCAGGAACCACGAGATGATTGGCGAAGGAGCGTTCCTTTACAAAGCCGCGGAGCAAGCGGCCGAGACCCTTGGCCTGAATTTTAACATCAGAAGTGAGAAAAGTGCATTACTTCATCTAGATGCTTCACCTCCAAAAGCCAAAGTGAAGAAAGCAGAGGTTGAACATTTTCACCAAGAGCTACTCGACAAGAAAATGCACGGAAACTTTCACAGAAATGTAGAAAAACAGTCCTTATCGAAGGAGCAAACTTTTGCTTTCTTCAAATCATCAGGGCATAATTCAGGTACAGAGGGTTTTTATTGTGGCATGCCAGGACGGTGTCATTTCCACCTTAACATACCGTAACCGCATTTTATGTCAAGAAGTTCCCAGTGATAGTTGCACAGCGTGTCATGCACACGCTGAGTACCCAGAAGACATACTATCAGGGTGTCCGTCCCACGCAGGAACGACGTATATCTATAGACATAATGCGGCCCTAAGAATGCTTTATTACCATCTTTGTCGCTCTTACGGTGTTAGGCGCGACCCTGCCCTGCCGAACGCTCCAAGGGAGATAGAGTCAATTGTTCGAAACGAGAAGTGCCAAATTTTCTGGAACTACGATTTTCGGTCAGCAGTCTGCATTGCGCACTAGAGGCCTGACATTGTTTTCCAAGACTTCGAGAAATGAACTATATTCGTGATCGAATTCTCGGCTCCGTCCAAATACAACATCACTGCAAAGGAGAAAGAAAAAGAGGAGAGGTATCAAGACCTTAAAAGAGAGCTGCAACGACTGTACCCAAAATATTCGGTACAAGTAATTGTCTTTGTGATAGGTGCTCTCGGAGGTGCGAAACTATCACTGGTTCGTAACCTTAAAGCCATACCCGCGTGCCAAACATATGCCAAGGCACTTGCGAGATGGATGCAGAAAGCTCTCATCCTTGGGTCGCTTCGTGTCCTGAAGGCACACGAGGGTTTCGCCGGTCTATCGTTGTGATTTCGTCGTGCCTTGTGACCATCCATCTCACAGTTGTGAGACGTGGCCATAAGTGTAATTTACCGCGGTTCTACTGGGGGCTATTGACATTTTTTTAGATGGCAGTTGCTCTTAGTGGGACCCTGCAGTGGTTGTTTAACTTTTTTCATAATTATATATATATATATATATAAAACGCAATTATGAAGGACAAATTGTAAATAAAAATAAATATATTGAAGATTAAGTTTATTAAAATTTGTGTACATACCCAAACAATGTATATTAATTAGAGAGAAAACGACAACAAATGTAATGTTAATAATTTGTAAAATATCAAGTATCTGCTCATTTCTAAAGAAATATTGAATAAGCTGAGAATTCACATTTATTCAATTTCAAGCGCTCCTAATTTGAAATTGTTAAATTATAAAAAAATTAATCTGGAATTATTTTTAATCTAGAATTTTAAATTGTACAATTTTGAAAAATATAACAATTTGAACCAAAAAATCTTAAATTTTTCAAGGTAAATATGTTTTTATTTGAACGCTGTGTATTTAAAATTGTTTCTTTCAAGAGTAAATACATTTTTATAATGTTGCAAGATTGTATTAAAAATTATTCCATATGACAGGTTAGTATAGTTTAAAATTATCCAACTTATGGAGTATACAACTGAAATGTTTATATTTTTAGCGTCTTCAATTAAAAATGATTTAGCTATAATCTGAAGAATTTCAATTGAAAATTGCTTATTTTAAGCGTCCCCAATTCAAAATTGCCCAATTTTAATAATTTTCACCCGGAATTATTAGATTTTGATCATTCTGAAACAGTAGTCATTAAAGTATTAATAGGGTATTATTTCTGACCCAGCAACTTTTAACGATTTCAATTTAAAACAAAAAAATGTTCAACATTTGAATACGAAAATTCGACACTTTCTTCTAGAACTTCTTATTTTTCCAAGGCTTCAAACTTAAAATTGCCTTACTATTAAGCTTCTCACTTAAAACTATCCAATGTTTAATTTTCGCATTTTAAATTTTGAAACTCAAAATTATAAAATTAAATCTTCATTATCAAGGCTCTTAATTGGAAATGAGTTTGTTTACTAAATTATCTAATTTATCAAGTTTCCACCTAAAATAAATTATTCTATTTTCAATGTTACCAATTTACAATTCTTTATTTACTAAGGCTTACATTAAATTTTAAATTATATAATTTTAAGAAATTTAGATTTGAAAGCAAACAATAGTGTACATTTAAATCAATTCATTCTAAAGCTAATGAATTTCAAATACATCCAAATCAAGCTATAGTTTAAAAAAGAAACTAAAAGAGAGTCAAAAAAGCGAATACATTTTTTTTTAAACTCGAAAAATTTTGATTTAAAATGTAAACTGGTAAAATTGAAGCCATTTGATTCAAAAGAAGTTACAATTTATCTTTAAAATTAAATAATTTAAAATTAGAAGTGCTGCTTGCCGGTTTTTATGTTAGAAATCTAGCGAGAAACTCTAAGTTCATTTGCGCTTGAGCCAAAAAATTATATGACGACTTATTCGATCCGGAGCCTCAAAGTTCGTGTGCTATTTCACTGATTTGTAATCAATGTTTTCCTTCACTGTCAATATCATGATTCCTAGATGTAAAACTGAAGAATTAAGATTGAAATTGAGTAATGCACGTATATTGTATATGTAGGAAAAAACCTAACCTAAACATTATTAAGTAGTTTTCAGGGGAAGAATTCTATAAAATTTCACGACTTATTTTGATCATGCTTTAAAGCATAATTAATAAAAATTTGCTTCTCATATAGTTTTCACAATTTTCAATACTTTTATCTGTTTTTATTTTATATTCAACTGCGTATATCTCCTGAAAATGTACGTGTACACCAATTTATATACATAGTTATTTTTTGGATAATTATGTTTAACATAAAAATATGTGTAGATTTAGAAAATGTCGGATTTTTTAGTTTTCCTAAAATTGCATAATTTATTATTAGGATTTAAATGATTTTAACAGATTTCATTTTACTTACCTCATCAGAATCATTCTGCCGTAAACAAATTCTATCATTCTGGAAAGAACATGGAACCATGACGAGTGGATCATAGTAACCCGGCACCTTGCTCCTATCCCCCCACCACCATGCAGTTTTCCTTGATCGTTACGGCGAAGGCCGTGGTGTGGCGCAGCTGACGTCCAGCGGTTTATTCAAAGATATTACGTTTAAAATATTATTGTGACAATAGTAAAGCTGGAGTTGAAAAATTCCCACCGATATTTTTATAAAGTAGAAAAAAATGTTTTCATAGATAATCAAAACAATATTAATCTATTTTGCACATAGTTTATATTTCAGTCTATTATAATTGCACAATACTTTCATAATTTTCAACAAAAAAGATAAATTTCCGACCAAAAAGATTAATTTTCTACTAAAAAAGATGAATTCTCAACCAAATACGTACATTTTTAACCAAATAGTTGATTTTTTAAACTAAAAATATCAACTTTTACCCAAAAATTAAACAGTTAAACTTTCGTTGAAAATAATTAATTTTTAATATAAAAAAATGAATCATATACAAAATAGTAGAATTTACTACCAAACTCTTGAATTTTCAAGACGAAAAAGTCGAATTTCCTATAGAAAACAGTTGAATTTTCAACCTAAAAATATGAAGTTTCAACGAACTACTGAAATTTTGAACCAAATCGTTGAATTTTTAAATTTAAGAAATCAATTTCTACCAAAAAATGGAATAGTTAAATTTCCACTTGAAACAATTAATTTTAAAAAACGAATCTTCTATAAAAGAGTTAAATTTTCAACCACATAGTTAATTTTTTTAAGAATTTCCAAGACAAAAAGATGAAGTTTCTATACTACTTTTTTCTGGTGCCGTAGAACAATAAACACGGTCGAAGTCCGAATGAATATGTTCGCTAATATTTTCATCGCTCATTAAAGCTTCTCTAATAGAAATCTTCTCGATGTGTGTTGGTTCTGACAGACTCAAAACAGAACGTGTCGGTTTCCTTTTTGTCGAATTAAAACGCCGTTGTTGCTCAATGTTTTTATGACTAGATGTGGCTACTAATTCTGGAAAATGCGGCACCGTTTTTTTCTTGTTGAAAGCAGTTTCTGAGGCCTGTAGTGTCATTAGATACTGGACTAAACCATCAATTTTTTTACGCGCTTGTGGGAGCACTTCGTCTTAGACTAAAAATTTATAGTAATTAAATCACATAAATTATTATTTAATTATTTATTAATACACCTTCTTCATTGTTGAAAACTTTTGTTTCAGTTTTCAGTTCTACATTATGACATTCAGTTATATGCGTGGTTAATTCATCAAATTCATTGATCGGTGCATCACAGAGAGGACATAAAACGTTATGTGACATCTTTATTTCAGGATTAATGTCATGCATATTTCGCATATGTCTGTACATTGTGCTCTTTCGAGTGAACATATAACTGCAAACTTGACATTTCACATCTTCATTTTCATCATCCTTTATTACATCATCGTGTACCTTTCGCATATGGTTATACCGTGATTTAGTGTCAGGAAACTTCTTATCACACCTGAAAGAAAATTAATAAGTACGCGATTCAATATAATTGGATATATAACGGGACGACAAAAAAATTCCGAAAAAAAACGACCTACATAGCATTGTAGTATTGTTCTAGCACAGTTAAAATCTGCATTGATTTGAATTTTCTGCTTACTGTTTTTTTTTATTCAAGTTTGAATTTTTAGTTTAGGTCAAATTATCCCAAGTAGGCCACCATAGATCGAACGTCGTTTTTTACGCTGTAATATGCATTTTTTAATAGCCCTTATAATCGAAAAAGATTTCCCCAGGTTTTGGTCGCAAACAAAATTTTTTTGCAAAAGTTATTAACAATGGAAATTTAATATTACATGATCAACATTTATCTCGTAAATGGCTAAACGGATTTTGACTTTCGATTTATGACGGCCGGTAAAAAGCATTTGCTCATATAAATTGTTTAAATAATACATAAAAAATATTGGAAGATAAATTGCTATCACTAAAGATCATGGCCAATACAATTTGAATACAGATAGCTAGTTAACTAGGCGAATTCAACGAAAGAAGAAGAATCTTTAACAAAATAGCTGAATCCTCTACCAAATAGATGAACTTAAGAAACAAGATTAATTTTTACACAAATAGACGAATTTTTAACAAGTTAGTTAAGTTTTTAAGCCAAGAAGTCCAATATTTTTAAAAGCAGTTGACTTTTAAACCGAAAAAGACGCATTTTAAAAAAAAAGTTGATTTTCAACCAAGCAGTTGAATTTCCAACTAAAATTATGAATCTTCTATGAAAAAAATGCATTTTTAATGAAGTAGTTCAATTGTCAAAAAAGGAGTTAAATTTTCAATCTAAAAGGATAGTTTTTACAGAATAAGATGACAAAAAACTATCCTTTTTCACCCATAAATTACGATAATAGGAATTGACTTATATCATTTGTTTCAAAAATTATAAAAAAATATCACATAACTAATTTTCATGATCAAGTCTCATCCTGACAGTAAAGGCAAGCAGTTTTAACGCACAAATATATACTGTGCAAACGGACAGGGTCAACAAGGAAACATTTGATTTAAAAAACGTAATTTAAAAGTACCAATATGAGTAAAGAATTGAATTCGTACTTACATGAAACATTCACGGGACAGCTTCTCCGCATGAAATCGTTGTAAATGTTTATTTAAATTTGAATTTCGCGTGAACTCTGCATTGCAAATCGAACATTTTAATATTTTTTGTTCAAAAACTTTTGGCACTGCATGAAATAGTTGTAAGTGTTCCTTCAGATTTTTTTTTCTCCATGAATTCCGTGTAACAATTTGAACATTCAAATTTTTTTTCTTCTTTTGGTACTTTATGTACCTCTTTTAAATGCCTATGAAGGTTTGGTTTTGTAGAAATTATAACTTTGCAGTGCTCGCATTCCATTTTTATTGTTATTAATAAACGGAAGATTCAACCGTACCGTCATTACTTCACAATAATATGGGTTAAAATGTACCGCCAGGAAACAGCCGCGCCACACCACGGCTTTTTCCGTAACGACCAGGGAAAACTGCATGATGGTGGAGGGATAGGAGCAAGGTGCCGGGTTACTATGATCCACTCGTGAACCATGGAACCATAGAAACTTACGACCGGATCTGTGTACAACCCTTTCCTCAGGGGATCTTTCCTCCGGTCGGCTATCTTCGCCTCATTTCGGCTCATTTCGGAAGTTTCATGTGTATGGCCGGTATGACCTCTGAGCAACATATTTGGCGCGATTTTTGAATTTAAAAAACTGGATTTTAGTACTGTATTGGGAGTTTTTTCAACTCATGTAAATTAAATATAATTCAATTAATTTTGTTGTACTTTTTATTAATTTTTTTATTGCACACTTCAGTTTTTAAATATATTTCACATATTTTATAACTATATATATTTTATAAACTATATATATATATATATATATATATATATATATATATTAGGGTGGTCCAAAAAAAGGCATTTTCGAATTTTTGGGATTAGACTGAAAAATATTGTAGGCTGTATGAAAATAGAAAACGCATATTTTTTTGTTTTGCAAAAAAATAATTAGTAGGACTACGCATTTGTTGCAAAGTTTTTTCTAAATTCACTATTCAACATAGAGAATTCACGGTGCCGCCTATGGTTTACCTTGGCAGTGTGGCAGCAATGTAACAGCTACACTTTGCGAACTTGACCTGCTCCTTTGTTAAAGCTTGAGGCTCGCCTGTGTCCTAAACAACCACCTTACCTAAATCTTATTGCATTTCTGCAGAGAATTGTCTCTGCCCTATTCCATTGTAAATGATTCATATTATTTAATAATGAATGAATAGATGATTGAATTAATAATAATTTAATAATGATTTTTTGATTATTAATTAATAGATATTTAATTATTAATCAATCATGAATCATTGTAAATTTTAATGAATTTAATTTTTATTATCATCAATAATTATCAATATTAAATATTGTTATTTTAAATATTTTACATTTTTAATTAATTTAATTTATAATAATTTTTCATTGATAATTGTTATTATTATCATTATTATTAATTTTAATTATTATTATTATTATCAATTTTAATTATTTAGTTATTAATTATGAATTAATAGATGATTGAATTATTAATAATTAAATAATTATTAATACATTCATAATTATCTATTAATTAATAATTATTTAATTATTAATCAATCATAAAAAAATTTAAATTTTAATTAATTTAATTTTAATTATTATTAATTAATTATCATTTTTAATTATTGTTATTTTGAATATTAAATTTTTTAAATTTATTTAATTTATAATAATTTATTGAAAATAATAATAATAATTATTATTATTAATTCTAATCATTTATTAATTATTATTAATTTTAATAATTTATTAATCAATAATTATTCAATGTTTATTCATTACTAATAGTTTAATGTTTAAAAATCAAAAAGTCGCTAGTAAATAATGATCTCCATTTTAAAATAAAACTACAATAAATATTTAGTTTCATTTACTTTTCGTTTAAATTTATTTCATTTCTGCATGTGGTTCCCTTTATGGTGTGAAGAAGCCTCAGGTAATAAGAGCCATAAATAAGTAGGAGAAGCACACCTCGGATTGACTGGTGTATATTGCTCTATTATATTCATGCTTAAACCAAAGGCGTCGCCGAACTCAAAATTTAATGATTTTTCATGTTTTTAATAGTCTTTTTCTCCTATAAATTATTATAAGTTTTCTTTTTCTTCTTTAGACACCTGTTCTTAGGTAAGCAACTCGTGTTTTGTGAAAATTGCAGTTGATAAAAATATATAGAAAGCCCGTTATATGGTTTTAAATATTGCGATTTTACGGAAATTGACGATGTTGTTAAATTCTTACATAAAATTTTTAAAACATCTAAGTATGATATAATGCATTATCATTCTTATGCAAATAAATGCCTAAAGTTTCAAACAAATGTAATCATAACTTCTAATGCAGAATTGCAGTTGAAAAAAGTAATGTCATTTTACATGTTAATCTCCATAAGAGAGAAAAGTGAAATGCGTAGTCCTACTAATTATTTTTTGGCCAAAAAAAAAATTATGGGCTTTCTATTTTCATGTAGCCTACAATATTTTTCAGTCTAATCTCAAAAATTCGAAAATGTCTTTTTTTCGACCACCCTAATGTATATATATATATATATATATATATATATATATATATATAATATCATATATATCAAAAATTGGAGTCAATGTAAATATTTGAGAAAATGTCTAAGTTTAGTCGTATCACATAAAGCTTTTGGCATATATTTTTTTAATCAAATTCTAATAACAAAAATTATCTTAACGCAAAAGTCGCCATCATTGACCCCACTATCGATATCATACATCTAAAATTATCCTCTAACAGCCTTTGCAGCAAATCAGTCCTAATCGATCTTTTCGTAGAAAATACAACTTAAACCTATGCGAGAAACTTAAGTTATGTGAAAATAACCCACATATTTTGTTTACATTTATTTATTAGCTGCAAAATATGTGTGGTCAAAATCACAAGGCACATCCCAGTAAAAAGAAACTACATTCAAACCTGGATTTAGCGAACCTTGATTCAGCGTTTCCGAGAATTGTCGCTGCGCAGCGGGGATGCGTGAGAGGACCTGCGGGGGGGTGTGTGGTGTTCCGTCAGGCATGACAAAACAGAGAGAGAAACAGGAGAGAGACAGAGCAAGAGAGAGACAAAATAGTTCGGAGAGCCTGGATTAAACGCGGCCGTCAGCCCCAAAACCGACGCTAAATCCAGGTTTGACTGTAATTGGGACGAATTGAGACGAATTCGCCGGGAGCACCCGTGAATCTTGCTTTGCGACAATCTCGAATTGGAAATGGTGGTGAATTCGTCTAATTTCGTGAAAAGTAATAAAGTCTTCAAATATTCTATTCGCCCGAATTCAGCGAAAATTTTTTAGGGGATCTAATTCATTTGAATGCATCAGCACGAATTATTTTCAGTGTCCGCCAATTCATTTTGATTCGCGAGATTTTAATTCAAGCCCCAATTCGCCAGAATTCGCCAGCGCGAATACAGTTAAAGACTGGCCTATTCAATCGAATTCGTAAGCTATAACCAACGCGTTCGACATAAAGGATCCGTTGTACATAAATATCAATGAGTCCCGTAGCTCAGTGGTCGCCCTCTGGACTTTATACACTTGAGATCGCTGGTTCGAGTCTCGAGGCATGCAATTTTTATTATTTTTTTTCTAAATGACCTCGAACACGAATTAAGGCGAATTGACACGCATTCAATTCGCTCTGGCCCAATTCGTTTCAACGAATCAGAAAGCAAAATTCGGGCGAATTTAAACATGTTAATTCACCGCAATCCTCCCCAATTAGTTTTTTTTTCTGGGATTGATTGTTTCGTTCACGTTGCTCTTATTCGCAGACTCTATTAAACGTTTCCGCGTGCGGCAAGATTTTTTTGTTGAGTGGAACCGTTGGGGTTCGATTTTTGCATTGTTGGGATGTGCAGCAATCGGGTCAAAGGAAAGCACACTGGATTTACCATCGGTATTGCATAATTGCTAAATTTCTTGAAGAAATTTTTCGGTTGTTTGAAGCACCCTAGGAATTGCATCACCCGAAGCTTTCGTTGCTACGTTGGAGGCCATATCAATCAAAGTTCTAATTTTTAATTGATCACTTACCGAATCTTTAATAGTAGACTGATTTTTTGATGTTTCTACTACATTGAATTATTATGATTATTTTATTATTATTTTTATTTATTATTATTATTATATAATTATTAATAAATCATTAAAAAACTTATTCCTGCAATTTTCTTTTTCCGTAGATAGTTCAAGATCTTCGGCAGATATTACTTCGCTGTTGACTTTGTCTCTGATGCAGGCATGAATGTGCTTACACATATGTACTCTGATGCAGTTGTCCACACATGTGCATGTGAATTGGTGGATAAATACTTTACATACTGGGCAAGATAGTGGACATCCTTCACATTCCGTTGAACTGTTGCTCTTCACGCTGTATGGACCTCTTTTATTATTTAGGGATTGAACTCGCCATTTGTTGTCACCAACGAGAAGAATCATTAAATGGAGAACTTCAATGCTTTTACGATGACTTTCCGCAATCAATCTCATCCTAAAGCTTGGTGTGTTTTTTGACGCACGAGACATTCTCTCGAACATGTAATAATATTTTAATTTTTTGTGGAAGTCTTCCAGGAACATATTTGTATTTAAACCCAGCCTTAGACGATAGCAGTATGCCCATTTCTCTGGACGATTTGAATAGATTTGAATAATTCACCAAATTCTTTTTTGCTTGAATCAGAGAGGCAATCGTTCACAAAATCTTGAAGATGGTCCTTGAATTCGTTCTCGTCTGTCATTTTCATTAATATCCGACATTTGTTGTGCACCTCCTCTCGTTTCACTGGATCTTTTATTTTATACATATTATCTGCCCAGCTTCGTTCCACGTGCCAAGCGCAAAGCAGATGATTATCAGGTTGACCCATCACTTGTGACCAAGCGTTGGCATATGCTGGAGCATCATCAGTCATTAGAGTTTTGGTAGCTATCTTGCCAGCCTTTTTCGCTACAGCCTCAAAAAATTCCGCCATTGCAACTGAATCAACTCTGTTGCTGATGCACTCAGCTATAGGTACTCCTTTACCATATTCATCCACGCTCATTATTGTTGTTAACTGAAAATCGTACTGCGTAGTACCATGCGTACTATCAATACACACTAGGGCGTATCGAAAAAAAAGTTGTTTGCGCGAAGTTCTAATAGCAATGAAAACTTTCTTTTGGGAGTCAAAAACATTCCCCTAAAGTTCCATAAAAAAAAATTCCTTCTGTCTCCGCATCGTAGATATAGCTAAAAATCAGAAAAAAGTGAAGCACTTCTTCAAATTTTAACTGCAAAAATTTTTTTTTTTTAGATTTAAATTACCAATAAAAATAGTTTAAAGCAAGTCGATTTATACTCGTATAGCGATAATTCCATTTAAATATTTTTTACCCTCCCTAATTGACTTCGAAGTTTCAAAAAATCGAAAAAAGTCGACTTTTTCGCTATTTTCTTAGATTCATGGTAAATTTCTCGACTATTTTACCACATAATGTGTGATATATGTTAATGAGAATGTATTTTCAATATGGTGCAACAATAATATATAAGAAATGTTCACATTAAAATAATTTTTATTGACTTTGAATTACAAAAAAAAATTTAAACGTGATTATATTGCTCTTTATTTGGCAATAAAATTAATTTTCGGTATATAAATTATCAGAAAAAAATAATTCGAAGGAAGTGAATTCGTACCTACATAGAAAAAAATAATTCAAATATTTTTTACCCTACCTAAGTGACCTTGAAATTTCAAAATATCTAAAAAAATCGACTGTTATACTGAGAGTCTCTCACTTTTGAACTAATTATATTAAATACTGACCAGTAATCAACACGTTTCTACTTATTAACATCTTTAACTCTATATTTGGACGATTTGGTTTTTATGCATTTTTTGTATTTACTTATATTTTATTGTAATTTATGAAAAAAGTGGTTCAGACGTCTGAAGGACATCTTATGGACGCCCTAAGGATATCATGATAAGACGTCCTCGCAGACATCTCAAAGATAGCATTATGCCGATCATAGGACATCTTTATGACGCGTTTGTGCCGTCTATTTTATGGCTAAAAGACGTTAGTTGTGACGTCCATGGGCCCATTTACTGTCGCCTATTACACAACTGTTGTATGTCTTTAAGACAAGAGTTGTAAAGACAATTTTAAGACGACTTTAGGGCGACCTAACGTCAAATTTTTTAAATGTCCTAAGGACGTCCTCAAATAGACATCTTTAGGCCGTCTTTCGAACAAGTGTGCCCACTGGGTTGTTAATATTTATTTGTACGATTATTGATAGTATTAATTAATTTCAAATAAGCACGCGTTTTCCGGTACATGCGCAGTTGAAGACGATGGGACTACTCGACACCGCTTGGCGCTCGGTCAGCATTCTCCCCTCCTTTCGTAGTCTTTTCATAAAGCACGTCTAAACACGCCGGCATGTCAGCGGAAGTGTGATATCTTCCCGTAATGGGGGGGGGGGGGGGCGAGAAGTTCAATGGGGGGGCGGTTATAGTGAGTAACCGAATGTAGCCCCCTAGACGGGGTAGTTTAATTGATCAAGTCAACGAAGAGAGAGGGTTATGGGATAGTTGAAACCGGGCCGTACCCTGGCAACCTGTGGAGAGAAAAGATGACGTCTCACCGGATCACCGCGGATATAAAGTGATGAAGAGAAGGTTTCAGGCGAGCTACACGTAGGGATGTCTACACAGTCTTCGGAACGAGGGGTGGCGAGGGATTCTTCTAACTCTACCGGAGTTGGTAGAGGACGATTCGGCGAGAAGTATAATGCCTCTACAATGAGATTGACCGCCGGTCTACTATGCGGGAGTGAGAGAGGGGCTAGAGGGGGAAGAGTCGCGGAACTTGGCGCTGAACTGGCCAGACTGATGTCGGCGTTCTCTTTAGGGGACACGTGACCTTCCGCGCGTGCTTCTGCGAGCTGAAGCGCTGCCCTGGCTGCGCGATGATCCTTGTCTCTGGAATTTTTGCCAGGTCGCTTACGCGGTTTGCCGTGGTATTTACGAGTCATTGAAAAACATCAAAATAATAAAAGAACAAAAGGTAAATTATGACGACCAGGAACGCGATAAAATTACAGAACAATCCTAAATTCAACGCGCGCGATAGATGGGGTATTTGACACAAATGCCGCGGAATCAAATTAATACAATATACGCGAACCAAAACTGACCTTCGGCAGAGAGTCACGGCCAGGGACATTTAAACCCACTGACTTCCCTGGCGGACCGAACGAACGAAACGGATACGCTGCAGCGTATCCTTATAGTATCCAAATCGTATCCTCTCCGTATCATGCAAGAATAACTCATTAAAAAAGAAAGATTTACATTTCACTTGTTGAAATTCGGATTCTAGGTCACAGAGTAATTGCAATAGTTCTTCTTGCAACATTAAAAACTTTTTAAAAAATATAATACTTATCGATGACGTGCGCTGAAGGCGACTTCAAACGCATCGTCGTTCAGTAACAGTTAATAGGCGTTATCCGTCGACGATGCGTTTGAAGTCGCCTTCAGCCCACGTTATCGATAAGTATTATATTTTTCAAAAGTTTTTAATGTTGCAAGAAAAACTATTGCGATTACTCCGTGACCTCTTAACGCAAAATTTCACGTAGAATCCGAATTTCAACAAGTGAAATGTTCATCTTCCTTTTTTAATGAGTTTTTCTTGCATTATACGGAGAGGATACCATGTGGATACTGTGAGGATACGCTGTAGCGTATCCGCTCCGTTCGTTCGGTCCGCCAGGGTTGTCATGACTTTAGCTACCGCCGAGGGTGAAATAAAACCCCTCGACTGGACGTAGTTGCGGATCACCGCCGGGGACAATTAAACCCACCGACTTGACGTGATCGGATCACCGCCGGGACAGTTAAACCCACCGACTTGACGTGATCGGCCGATGGTGCTAATCACCCGGCACTCTGTATCCGAAGGTCTTTTAATCACCGACAAACAAAATTTGTATAAATAAAATGAATAAAAGTATATGTGTGCAAATGCGAACAATCAATAAAATAAAATATAGGCAATGGGCCAAACATAATTGAAAAAGGAATACAGGGCTATCGCCCGTTGTTGTTGATGCACTGACAAGACGTCGTAGATGGACGACCTTCCGGTTTCACTCGGATTCACCGCAGTCGCTGTTCCACTTCTTCCTTACTTGGTCACAAAACAAGAAAAAGGGCCGGGATTGAGGCAGGTTAGAATCACAGGCTTTTCTTTTAAACTTAAAACTCGCGTTTATTGAAAACAACCTAGATTTCCGATGGTACAACCCTGGCGGACCGGACGAACGGAGCGGATACGCTACAGCGAATCCTGATAGTATCCACATGGTATCCTCTCCGTATCATGCAAGAAAAACTCATTTAAAAAGAAAGATGAACATTTCACTTGTTGAAATTCGGATTCTACGTGAAATTTTGCGTTAAAAGGTCACGGAGTAATCGCAATAGTTTTTCTTGCAACATTAAAAACTTTAAAAACATATAATACTTATCGATGACGTGCGCTGAAGGCGACTTCAAACGCATCGTCGTTCAGTAGCAGTTAATAGGCGTTATCCGTCGACGATGTGTTCGTTCGGTCCGCCAGGGAAGGCATCGAGGCAAATTTTGAAGGAGGGATGCAGAGAGAAACTTTGTCCCAAGTGGTGATTGAAGATCAACTGATTTTTGTCGGCTCGCAGGCCGTCGTTCGTGGCTTGACAAGAGCGGTCCCGGCCAATGATTGGCTGGCATCGAGAAAACGAGAGGGCACTCGTGGGTCGCACGAGATCCCCCGTTCCCAGTCCCCGGACTTCTCGAGCGTCGCCGAACTACATTCGCCATTTTTAATTAATTCCGAGATCTTTATTAATAATTTAAAAATATCAAGTCTGAAATATATAAACTAAGATAATGATATTCGGGTAAACCGAGATCCCTACATTGTTTAACCTAAAAACCTTATTGATATGAAAAAGTTTCAGAATGTTTCCCGTTAAAATTACTTATTAATAAAAAATTGACTATATATATTTATTCGGCTACTTACTAGATGGATCAAGTAAAAAATGTAATACAAATAAAAAGCAAAATGTGTTAGGTTTTACTTATTTTAAACAGTAGAATAAGTTTGACGTCAGAGAGAGCTAAGATCGACAGCTCGACAGCGCCAACATCGAGATGCGAACCTCGAGTCAGTCCGCTTCCGACGAGCACAGTGTAAACAGTTATCTGAATAAACTTTATATATTATCCATAAATCCCTGTATTGTTTTCTTACAAATTCAGAAGTGGGATAATAATGCCCAAAAGTGCCCACAGTGAACTGTGAAGTGACGGTGCCGCGAAGATAATAATTTATCCCGCAAAAGCTTGGGCTGATTCTGTCGCGTGCCTCGTGTTTAGACGCGCTTCTTTTTTTTTTCTTTTTCTCTCGGGCTTTCTTGACCCAGAGATACTTCTGTACCTGATGAGCCGTTTACTGGATACGCGAGTGCTAGAGAATTGTGAAGTGATGGTGATGTGAAGAGCATTTTCTTCAGCAAACAAAAAAAAACTTAGGCTGATTCTGCCGCGCACCTCGTGTCGGACGCGCTTCGGTTTTCCAGGCTTCTGTGGCCCAGAGAGACTTCCGATTCCTCCTGAGCCGTTTACTGGATCTGCGACTGCACGAGCCTTCTGCTCTGAAAATTTTACCGAAATAGTTTCGAAAACTTCTGAAAAAAGGGTCCCATAAAGTTTCAACTTTGGTGAATCGTCGTAATGGCGGAATAGTGTACGCCAAATAGTGTCCGGTTAATGGCGGATCAAAGTGTCGTGAATTAGTTCACAAAAGAGAACGCGGTGTGGCGCTTTCAAGTCCGTGCGCGTGTGTACTCCTATCCAAGTGACATAGTGTAACTTTTGACTACGGTGCGGCGCTTTCAAGTCCGTGTGCGTGTGTACTCCTATCTAAGTGCCATAGTGTAACTTTTGACTAGTGAAGTGACGTGACGTATGCTATGGATCCCAACAAATTGAAGTGTGTCCAGTTGAAGGAAATATGCACCAACCGAGGATTATCTACCAGTGGAAGCAAGGCGGAAATCATAAGACGGTTGCACGAAGCGGATCCAGCAGACGAGTGGCTCAGGGAAGCCAGTTTAATCGAACGATCCGATGAGAACGACCGTGATCGTGATGAGGAGTGGGGGGGTTCACCTCCTCAGAGACCCTGTCAGTCACAGGCACATAGTGAGAGTATTCAGGGGAGAGAAGCCGACTTTTTACGCCGAGAGCACGACTTGATGAGACGTGAGCTTGAACTTGCCAGACGGGAGTTGGAGCTTTTGCGCGCTTCCCCCGCTCCTGCCGTAGTCGAGCGGGCCCCACTTCACGTCAACATAAATACACTCAAGGACCTTCTGAGCGACTTTTCAGGCAGTGAGACAGATTTCCGCAAATGGAAAGACCAATTCACATTATTGAAGTCAACTTACAAGCTGGATGACGATTATGGGCGCCTTTTGATGGGCTCGAAGTTAAAAGGAAAGGCATTAAGATGGTTCCATTCGAGGCCGGAATTCATCGGGATGCCAGTGTATAGCCTTCTGGCTGAACTCGAGGCCATGTTCGACCACCGCCAGGACAGGATGACTCTAAGAAGAAAGTTTGAGAACCGTGTGTGGAAATCTTCCGAATCCTTTTGCGATTATTTCCACGAAAAACTGATATTGGCAAACGCGGTTCCCATCGCCGAAGAAGAATTGGTTGACTACCTAATAGACGGAATCTCGGACTTATCATTACGGAATCAAGCCCGAATCCAACAGTTTCAACAGAAAAAGGATCTTTTGAAGGCTTTCGAAAAGGTCTCCTTGAAAGACGATGCTAAGAATATCCAGGAAGGTAATAAGAATACCGTCTCGAGAGGATCTACTTCCGAAAGAGTGGCAAAGGACAAAGGTGATCAAACCGCTTCTCTTTTACGCTGCTTTAATTGCAGCAAAAATGGACATATTGCGGCAAATTGTGGATTGCCTAGGAGACCAGCTGGAGCATGCTTCAAATGCTTTGAATTGGGACATCAATCCAAGGATTGTCCCAAAGGAAATGCAGTGCAGCAGAGCCGAAATCAGGTTGCCAACCTTTCAGAGGATCTACAAGATGAGGATCGAGAGCAGCAGATCAGTTTCGTGTCTGATATGTCACAGGGCCGACATGCAAGTGGTATCACAAGGAACCCACTCGATAAACAGTGCTTCAGGATGATCGACTACGAGTTTCACTGTAGAGGCAAAAGCCATGCTCTGTCTTTGGACACACTTTTGGACACTGGGAGTCCGATAAGCTTTGTGAAGGAAAGCTTGACACCGTGGACGAGCGTAAGGCCTTACGTCCCTGGATCGTCTCGTGAGTATAGTGGAATCAACGACAGCACACTCATTCAACTAGGCGTTGCATCGGTAAAGGTAAAACTTGATCATGTTGAGCGTAATTTAGACATTTTTGTTGTACCGGATAGGACCATGCGAGCTTCTGTTATTTTAGGTCGCGATGCTTTAAATAAGTTTAATTTAGGATTTACAGCTTTACCGGAAAATGAAGCCGAGGCCATTAGAGAAATATTTGCAATCGATACTTCAGAAGATGGAATCGCCAATCTTCTGCAGGTTAATCCGGAAGTAGATATTAAATATCATTCAATCATAAAAGATTTATTCATTTCTGAATATCTTAATAAAGAACGGCCTGAGCTTCCTAGAATAAGAACAGAATTGAGCTTGCGACTGACTAACAATAATCCGATATTTTTTGGACCGAGAAGACTCTCTTACGATGAAAAAGAGAAGTTACAAAAAATCTTAGATTCTCTGTTATTAAGAGGGATCATTCGCGAGAGTGATTCCCCATATGCTTCCCCGATAGTCCTGGCTAGGAAAAAGAATTTAGAAATTAGACTGTGCGTCGATTACAGATTTTTAAATAAAATTACGCTGCGAGATAATTATCCCCTGCCACTAATCGAGGATCATTTAGACAGGTTACGTGACAAGTGTTATTACACATTACTCGACTTGAAGGATGGATTTCATCACATTGACATGGCGCCGGATTCAATAAAGTATACCGCATTCATAACGCCTCTGGGCCAGTACGAGTATTTAAAAATGCCATTTGGACTTAAGACGGCTCCCGCGCAATTTCAAAGATTTGTCAACAAGGTGTTCTCAGATCTAATCAAGTCGGGTAATGTAGTCATATATTTGGACGACATTTTAATAGCTACCGATACGATAGAGTGTCACTTAGAGATTTTGCAGGAAGTTTTTACTCTGTTAGTCCAAAATAAACTCGATTTACGTTTAGATAAATGCAAGTTTTTACAGCTTGAGATCGACTACCTCGGCTATAGGGTTTCATCCAGTGGCGTTAGTCCGACTGATCACGGCGTTGAAGCTGTCATCAGTTTTCCTACACCGCAGAATTTTCGCGATATTCAATGTTTCTTGGGACTATGCGCGTACTTTCGCAAATTCGTGGCAGGATTTTCGGTAATCGCCAAACCGCTCTATGACTTGTTGAGAAAGAACGCCCGGTTCATTTTTGGCGAACAGGAATACAAAGCGTTCGAGATCCTCAAGACTAAGTTGATGGAGGCTCCGGTCCTGAGCATATATGACCCAAGAGACGAGACCGAGCTCCACTGTGATGCCAGTAAGGTGGGGTATGGTGCTGTTTTGCTTCAGAGAAAGAAGGATGACCAGTTCCATCCTATTTTCTACTTCTCAAAGCGCACCTCTGACGTAGAATCCAGGTATCACAGTTTCGAGCTCGAGACTATGGCGGTCGTTTATGCTTTGAGACGATTCAGCATTTACCTTAAAGGGATTCATTTCAAGATCATTACCGATTGCAATGCTCTGAAAATGACTCTCGATAAGAGAGAAATCAGCCCGCGAATTGAGAGATGGTCCGCAGAGCTGGAAAGTTATGATAAGGTTTTTGAACATCGATCCGGGGAGAAAATGAAACACGTGGATGCCCTTAGCCGAATGGTTAATGTTATGATAGTGGAAGAAAACACGTTAGAGTCAAACTTAGCGATAAGTCAAAACCTTGATGTAAATATTAAGAAATTACGCGAGGAGTTACAGAATAGCGAAGACAAATTGTACGAGATGCGTAATGGTTTAGTCTATAGAAAGCGTGATGGCGAAATTTTGTTTTATGTGCCCGAAAGTATGGAAAGTAATGTTATAAGAAAATGTCATGACGATATGGGTCATTTCGGTTCCGAGAAAACATGCGGCACGATTCTGAGGAATTATTGGTTTCCAAGAATGAGCGAAAAAGTTAAGACTCACATTGCGAATTGTTTGAAATGCGTTGCCTTTTCCCCCTCTACAGGAAAGAAGGAGGGATACTTGAATTCGATTCCGAAGGGAGATGTTCCCTTTTCGACTTGCCACATTGACCACTTCGGCCCCATTGATCCGAAAATTCAGACGAAAAAGCACATCTTACTTATTATCGACGGTTTTACCAAGTTTCTAAAGCTTTACGCTGTGAAAACAACCGAAAGTAAAGAATCAATAAATTGTCTTGCTGAGTATTTCAGAAACTACAGCAGGCCTAAGACCATTATTTCTGACCGCGGTAGTTGCTTCACGTCACAGGAATTCAAGTCGTTTATGGACGAAAATAATATAAATCATGTGTTAATTGCTACCGCGTCACCGAAGGCAAACGGGCAAGTCGAAAGGGTGAATAGAGTTTTGGGCCCTATGTTAGCTAAGGTTTCTGATCCTACGTCGGGCAAGTACTGGTACAAAATGCTTGCCGATGTTGAGTTCGCTCTAAATAATGCCATCCATAGTACGACCGGAACAACTCCTAGCATGTTGCTATTTGGGGTAAATCAGCGTGGAAAAATTATTGACGAAGTGGCTGAAGGTTTAGAGCGGACTAAACAAAATGAGAATACAAGGGATCTTGAGCGTATTAGAAGTATAGCGAGCGAGAATACTGAGAAATCACAAAATTATAGTAAAAAGTATTTCGACAAAAAGCGTAAAGATCCATATAATTATGAGGTAGGAGATTTTGTAATGACAAGAAACTTCGATACAACGATTGGAGCGGCGAAAAAACTAATACCTCAGTATAAAGGTCCATATCAGATCATAAAGAAACTTCGAAACGATAGGTATGTTTTGTCAGATATCGAAAATTTCCAGTTGACTCAAAACCCGTATGTGGGCACCTGGGAAGCATGTAACATGAAGCCCTGGCACAAAGATTTTGTCGCGGTGATATGTGAACATTATTCCGAACATTTTCCTCGTTGTGATTTTGTCTAGATTATAATTAAGTTTCAAAATGCATAAAATTGGTCGACAGTTCGAGGCGAACTGTAAGCCAGAATGGCCGAACTGTTAGGTTTTACTTATTTTAAACAGTAGAATAAGTTTGACGTCAGAGAGCGCTAAGATCGACAGCTCGACAGCGCCAACATCGAGATGCGAACCTCGAGTCAGTCCGCTTCCGACGAGCACAGTGTAAACAGTTATCTGAATAAACTTTATATATTATCCATAAATCCCTGTATTGTTTTCTTACAAATGGGACATACTCAAACTTCTTAAAGCGCTTTAAAACTATTGATCTTGATGCCTACAGAATGAAAGATTCTACTTTAAGAAAAACGAATAATACAGAGTGGATTTAAATTAAAGAAATCTAACAATTTACAAGACTTGAACTCCTTTAAGTAGTTTAAAATTAACAATCACGATGCATTCCAGACGGAAAGATTCTATTTTTAAAACAAACGAAAAATATAGATTGTATATGAAATTTTAAAATCTAATAGTTTACAAGTTTCCCAAAACTCCGTTGTTTTTAGATCTTCCTTTTAATCCATCTTTAAAAATAAGCGGGCCCTCTTTTTTAAAAGATAAAATAAAATAGGAAAAATCTATACTGTCAAGTAACGTGGGATAGATGGACAGACGTGAGTGAGTGGGAGAGAAGAAAAATGAACGCAAGAGAGCGAGAAGAGAGAGAAGGAAAGACCTGGGTGGAAGAGAGGAGAGAGTAGTCGAATAGAGGAAAAACCGGTTTGAATCTGGCGTAATAAAGTTGAAGATGGAAAAATCAAGATTCTCACTAGCTTTTGGCAGAGTTGAGTGCGTGAACAAGATAGGGGTGAGAGAGGCGAGGGAGGCGCTAGTGGGAAAGCAAAGAGAATCGTCAAGAAAGGAGGAAAGCGAAGGGCGGATGTGGCGGAAGAGAGGAGAGAGTAGACGAGTAGAGAGAAACCGGTTTGAATCTGGCGTGCCGAGGTTGTAGATGGAAAAGCGAGATTTTAGCTAGCTCTTGGCAGAGTTGAGAGCATGAATGGGAGAGGGGAGATAAAGGCGAGGGAGGAGATAGTAGAAAAGTGGAGAGAATCGTTGAGAAAGAAGTAAGGCGAAAGGCGGGTGTGGGAGAGAGAGAGGGAAATAGACTAGAAGATGAAAACTGGTTTGGGCCTGACTTACCAAGTTTGAAGCTGGAAAAGGGGACCTCGTGCCAGATTAAGTTGAGTTGAAAAATTCAAACGGGAACGGGTGAGAGAAAAGATAAAGGTGATAGCAGGAAAGAGAAGAAAAGAGTCGTAACAAAGAACAGATTTTAAATGAGTTTTACGGAGAGCTGACGAGTAAGAAAAGGTCGTTTTAAGATTGGGCGAAAATTCGAGACTGTATCTTTCGAACGAGAATCTCAAATTTTCTAAAAGAGGAAATTTGAGAAACTATGTTCTAGAAAGGAGCTCGGTTTCGTCCAGTTAATTATTTTCACGGCTTATGGCTGATATCAAGTGTTAGCCTACTAGTAAAAAATTTAGAAGTGTTTGCGTTACAGTGGTTTTCTTGAAAAATAAATCCTTTGAAATATGTTTGCATGTGCGAAATGTTGTCACCCTTGTTCAGGTCACGAAGATATAGAGGTGATTAATACAAATGCGATTATTAGCACGTCTTTTGATTCAACACGTGTTCATTTGTATCACAACAAACTTTTTCACGTCGAATGTAAAGTGAAAGGAAAATGCGTTGCATTTATTCTCTTCGTAACAAGTAAGTATTTCTTTGAACAATTTTCAATTTTAGACCTCATTTTCAATTTTACTTTCATTACAACTAATTGCACTTTTACAAAAGTGCATTGAAAATTTACGTAACCTAAAAGTGAAATTCTCACTGACAGTGGAATTTCACTATTTCCTGTAGAAACGCTACTTTGGTATAGTAGGTGATATTCATACCCACTCTGGAAGTGGTAAAATTACAAGAAATTTTTTTTACAGCGTAGCTCAATATGTATGAAATAAACTCTTTATTTAAGACTGATGATAATGAGGAATATATACCCGGATAGCACAAAAGTTTCCCTGAACATTCCTTGAACATTCCAATAAAAGCTTCGGAGAATTCCCATAAATGTTCCAGGAAGGTTCCTGGAAGAAGATAAATGTCCGCGTATCCAGGATAGTTCCGAAGGAAGGTTCCGGGAAGTTTGTAAATGTCCGCATATCAAGAAAGGTGCCCAAGGATGGTTCCGGGAACTTTCGTAAAAATTTCTTGCATTATATCAATTATTTTTATATAATGCGAAAATTTTTCACGAACATTCCGCGAAGGTTCCTGGCAGTAGGTAATTGTCCGTGCATCAAGGAAGGTTCTGGGAATGTTCGTGGAAAATGTTCGCATTATATAAATTTAATGAATTAAATTCTTCGCGAGCATTCCTGGAACCTTCCTTGGGAATCTTCCTGGATAAGCGTACATTTACCTACTTCCTGGAACCTTCCTGGGACATTTTTCGGAATTCTCCGAAACTTACATTAGAATGTTCCAGGAATTGTCAGGGAAACGCTATCCGGGTATACTTAGGACTTATCATGTGCCGTTTTATAATACTTGCAAATTTTTAATTATATATTTTAGTTTATATTGCCAACGGCGATACCACGCTGAAAACACCAGTTCTCGTAAGATCACTGAAGTTAAGCATTGTTGGGCGCGGTTAGTACTTGGATGGGTGACCGTTCAGGAATACTGCGTGCTGTTGGCCCGTCGTGGGTGTGGTGGGCCCACATTGGTAGTAAATATCCACCTAGAAACACTATCCGAATCGGGTAGTGAGGCAATGAACTTTCGAGTTCGAACTGCTAATCAATTTATTTTTTTTTATATTTTAGTTTATATGTATTTGTATGTTTTAGGTCCAAGTTTTAACCTGACAATTAATTAAATCTATCCAAATCTTAATGAAAAATGATTAGAATTAGATCAATTTTGTTTTTATAAATGTGCCTTTTTACATTCTCATCTGTATGATAAGGTATTGGTTTTATGTGAAAAATGACTTTCGCGAATTCCATCAAATGTCGAAGTTTTGAGACCCCCTGAGTCAGAAAAAATAGGTTTTACGTCGGTGTCGGATTGTGCTTAGGCACACTTTTTAAGAACGTAAAATGAAAGAACGAGTTCGTTAGCCAGCTATTTTGGATAAAAATTAAAAAAGTGAGAGCATTAAAAAAAATTTGTAGACTATTTTTTGTCAAGATTCAAAAATTCTATGTACGGCTATTCATAGTACTTTTTGAATTTTTTCGAAAAATCAAAATTTAGATTTCGATCACAGATAAAAATAATGAAAAATGAAAAAAATCCATTTTACGGTCAAGCTATGCAAGATACGAAAAAAATAAATTAAACAAAAGTTGTTTAGCTAAAAAAGAGCTACAAATTTTGTATTCATCATTTTTTGATGGGATGCGTAGTTTTTATTTTATTCGTAAAAAAAACAACATTAAAAATAACAAGCTTAAATTTTTGGACAAATGACACAAGCTTTGAAAAAAACGAATGAGCAAAAGTTGTTCTTCCAAAAAAGAGTGAAAACTCATTCAAATTTGTCATCAATAATGTTTTGATACGACGCGTAGTTTTTGTTTTCATTGTAAAAAAAAAAACATTAAAAATAAAAAAAATTATTTGAAAAAAGTTGTTCACCCAAAAAGGGTCTACAAATTTGTTATTATTAATTTTTAGATAGGACGAGTAGATTTTCTTTTGATCGTAAATAATAAGATTGAAAATAAAAAAATTACATTTTTGGAAAAACCACACAAGAGACGAAAAAAAATGAAAAGACAAATGTTGTCCAACCAAAAAAAATTTACAAATTTGTTATAAACTCTTGTTATAAAAATATATTAAAAATAAAAAAATTAGCTTAATGGAAAAAGGACACAACCTACAATAACATTTTATTTAACAAACTTTTTCGCCTACATTATAATGTCCCGGAAGTTAGATCCGCAAACTTATTTAAAAAAGAAAATTAAAGTATTGCTAAATTGTGCTCATTTGTGCAGTAAACAGTTTTTTGAAAAATCAAAAATTACGTGCACAACTTTGAAAAACGTTTTTTCTTTTGCTAGATCCGCAACTTCTTACTAGCGCAAAAAGTGAGGTTGTACTACGCGGCTCGAAGTATACACAATTTTGTGCAGGAAAGAAAAATTCCAAAAAACCTAACCATTAGAAAAAAATACAACAAATTTTATTATTTTGAAAAATTCATATTGTCATATTAAAAACAAAAATGTCAAACTCAAAAAACTTACAAGACCAAATTGTCAGACTTTTTTTAAAACTGCGCGCGTACTTGCACCGCACCCTACGATTCTGTAAAGATTCTTTCGAAATGAAGTACCAAGTGTGGTCAGCAAATATATTACCAAGTTAAGATCTAGGCACTGCAGAAAAGTTCTTGATATGTTCTAAAACTTTTTACATTTTATTATTCTTTCGTAAGTAATATTCCTTTATTATGAAGTCATTTCTATTTCTGCATTAGATTCAACTAGAAAAAGCAACAGTGAAGATGATATTACAGCTTCAAAAGTAAGCGATAAAACTGTGTAGAAAAGAGTTGTTGTTGACTGGGAAGCTTTCCTTCGTGTAAATGAGTGGTGG
Source organism: Andricus curvator (assembly GCA_932195095.1). Lineage (NCBI taxonomy): Eukaryota > Metazoa > Arthropoda > Insecta > Hymenoptera > Cynipidae > Andricus > Andricus curvator. Next base: position 13,100 of record CAKNYM010050560.1, on the reverse strand, counting down.
CCCCTACAGGGGCCGTTGGTTTCTCAAGAGTCTATGGGCACGGTGCTTATATACGGAAAAAAATTTGCCTGATATGTAGCTAAAAGAAAACTGCGGATATCTCTTCGTAATGACTCTAGATGCTAGAAAATCACCCTCCCAAAATCTGATCTGATCCTTTTTTTAAGATATCCGTAAAAGAATATTTATATTTCAAAAAACGAAAAAGTATTTAATAATCCCAGGCGTAATAATGTATGTATGTGTAAGGATATATTACATACACATTTACACATAGACAGATATATATATATATATATATATATATATCAAATCTCTAAACGATATTCTTGATTTCGATAGTCACGATTATATCGTTTTCGCCTGCTATGGGTGTGGCACGAGGCATCAGTGCGTTAGAAAGTGATGGAACATGTGACGATTATTCACTTTCGCCTGCTACATGCGTGTGACACGAGGCATCAGTGCGTTAGAAAGTGATGGAACGTGTCACGATTTTGCGTTCTTCAGTTCTTCTTCTTCTTCTTTGGTGTATTTCCTTAGCACTAGGTCTGTAGGCATGTCCAGGTTTCCGCGTTGGACATTCCGTGCTGATAACAGCGAGACCTATCCGGCCATAGCAAGTATTTTATAATGCTTTAAACTTCTAAATATGTATTTTCGTATCCAGAGTATAGATGGAGTAGTAGTTGCTTAGCAGTGCTCAGTGTACAATAGGTGGGTAATTCAAAGTAGAATTGTTGTGTCCAATGTATGTGGTTTCACTACTTGTGGGGTTCATGTACCGTAAAGCGTGAAAGATTCAAAGCATGAAGTGTATAAGTAAAGAGAAGCAAAGAGGAAGAAAGCGATATTGTAGAATAGCAAATTTTTAAACTAGTAGTTCGCAGTCTCTTAGAAATTTAACAATTAGATTACAAGCATAACTATTAGGTTCATATAAGAAGCTCTCCACACAGAAGGGAGGGGATTTTTTAATTTTAATTAAGGATAGTTCGAGTTTTTTCCTTTGTTCGTGAAAGCGGGGGCAGGCCCATAAAACGTGATTGATATCTTCTTCAGGGTGTCCGCAAGGACATTCGTATGATTCTATAAATTTTTCTAGCTAAACTACTAGCAAGAGCGTAGTGATTGCTTCTAAGACGAGAGATACCGACAATATCACTTATTTTTTCTGACTTTGATTGAAAAAACCAAGGTTTTGGAGAGGTTGAAAAGAAATTTTGGAAATAATAAGGTCCCACTCGTCTACGTGTACTATCTCTCTCTAAGTCAGTATTCGAAAGTCTAAGATACGTGTCATACATTGACTGAAAGAAATCAGTGTAAGGGATTCTATAATCCAAGGGGGTTCCGGAGGTTAGAGCCATTTTGGCTAGTTTATCAGCGACTTCGTTGCCAAAGATTCCTTCATGTCCAGGTATCCAGTAGAGACTAATTTTGATATTAGCTTCTTTCGCATGGAAGAGAAGATTTGTTATTTTGTAAATAAAATAATTTTTGGTTTCCAGATGGTTGAAGTTTAGGCATGCATGTAAGACGCTTTTGGAGTCAGAGGCTATTACAGCTGGGGATATTTTTTCCTCTAGTATAATTTATAACGCTTCAGCAAGAGCAGCAGCTTCAATCGTGAAAATAGATGATTGATGAAATAGTTTAAATGTTTTAAAGATTTGTAGAGGAGTCTTTTGCAAAGGAGGTATGAATTTCTGTGGATAGAATGGCAAGACTATCACTACAAGATCGATTCTTTCTAAATCCAAACTGAGAGTTGTGGATAAGCATTTGGTTTTCAAGCCACCAGTTTAAACGGTTAGTAATAAGTCTTTCCAAAAGTTTCAAGAAACAGGAAGCAAGAGCAATAGGGCGGAATTTGTGTGAGTTCGGTTTAGGGATTAGAAAAACGAGGTAATTACTTCAAGATTCAGGAAAGGCACCTTCGTTCAGGATTAAATTGTAGACTTTTAGAAGTTGATTTGGGATATTATCAGGGAGATTTTGTATTACTTCATAGTTAATTTTATCCAGTCCGGGAGAGGATTTGGTTTTAGAGTTGTTTACAGCATGTTTTATTTCTTGGAGTCTGAATGGTGCAGAAAGATGGTTTGAAGTTATGGTGGCAACGTAAGGGGGTGGGGAATTAGGAAGGGGAGGAAAAGGAAGTAGGTCGTTTGGGGGTGCACTGACTTGGTGGAATCTGTCTATGAAATCCTTCATTTTTGTTACTGTTTCAGTGTTGGCAGTGGAAGTGGTAGGTGAAGGAGGAGATAATACTCTATGTCTGAAGCCTCGAATTTTATTCCAAACGTTAGAAATCTTGGAGGTTGAAGATAAGGATTCACAATAAGATCTAAACCCTAGAATTTTGGTTTTTTTTTAAGGTTCGTTTAGTAGCAGCTTCAAATTTTTGCAGGTCCAAAAAGTTCTCATAGGTGCACCTATGGCGATATCTGCCAAGTTTGGCCTTTCTTTGTCTTTCGAGTTTGGTGCATTCCTCATTCCACCAGGGTGGGGAATTTGGATGATCTCGGGAGGGTTTGTTTTCAATTTTTGGACCTGCTGTGTGGAGGGCCTTATCAATTGAGTCAAAGAGGTTATAATATGCTTGAAGTGCTAAGAAAGGAGTTGAAGCAACGTGAGGGGGTGTGTCTTCGAATTGCACATCTATTAAGGTTTCATGAAAGGTGCTCCAACAAACCTTTTTCAGGTTGTATTTGTGGGAAAAAAACTCAAAGAAAGAGCAAGAGATTCCAACAATGGTGGAGATCGGGAAATTATCACTGCCCATTTTGTCTTGATCAACCTTCCAGTCACTCAGGGGGAATAGGTTACTTGAAACAATAGTGAGGTCTATAGCTGATTTGGCTTCATAGGGACGGGTAAAACGTGTAGGAGAACCATCATTGAGAATGCTAAGAGTAGAATTCCCAACGGCCTCTAATAATTTGTTTCCGCAGGAAGAGGATATATCGCATCCCCACGATTGGTGGTGGCAGTTGAAGTCTCCTCTAATAAATATGGATGGGAAACGTCCAGAAAAGGAATTGATGAAAGTGTCCCAGTCAATAAATCTATTAGGGGCTCTAGGATTTCTATAAATGTTAATTATGATGAGTTCGCCCCAATTAGAGGGAATAGAGATAGCCAGTGTGTCCAAATGATCCAGAACTTCATAAACCGAAGTTTGAGTAAATGGAATGTCTTTCCTAATTGCTATTATTAAACTGCCTCCCATGTGTTCGATGCGATCTTTTCGAATGACATTAAAGTTTTTTAGAAAGAAGTTATTTTTATTTTGAAGCCAAGTTTCGTTCAACAATACAACATCATAATTATGTAGAATTCTTTCCAAGTTACCTTTTTTATTTGCGATACCTCTACAATTCCACTGGATAATCCTTAACTTAGTTAAATTTCTCATAATCGCAGAAATTCAATGTGTTATTGAATGATAATAATATATAATATTAGAAAATCCAATATCTATATGAGGGTTTGGGGTTTCATAAAATCTAGGGATTTAGCGATTTGATCAAATCCCCCACTTTGGAAGAGGGAGATGATTGGTGATAAAAGTTTGAGTAAATCCATTAAGGATGAAATCATATTTATGAGATTTTCATTATTTACAGAAGGTGAGGGGGGAGGGGTAGGAGATCTAGATGGAGAGCTAAGGGGTCGATTTTGTAAAAGAATTCCATTACCAGAAGAGCTTGGTTCTCTCGAGTAAAGGTAGGAGAAGGGTTGATTAGGTTGAGATTCCGATTGAGATGGATTAGTGTTTTTTTGTTGAGGAAGTGGAGAGCAGGAGGGGGTATAGGAACGAAGGGTTGGGGAAGAGGGTTATTTCAGAGCATTGCTATAGTGATGGTCTGTAAAGTTCTGGTTAGGATTTTGATTTAACTGCTCAAGATTTATATCTCCTAATTCAGGAAAGTTAGAGAAGTCAAAGTGAGGGGACGTTAGATTTTGTGATGAATTTCGGTGGGGTAAAGGTCGATGAGGAAGGTTTGAAATACCTCCAGGATTTAGTTTTCCATGATTATGCAGAAAAGCTGCACTTTTGATACCGATATTTTTATATGCCGCGATTTTCCTAATTTCTTGTTCTTCAACGTATTTGTTACAAGATTTATCAATCGCCAAGTGGGGTCCATCGCAGTTCAAACATTTAGGATTGTCAGAAACTTTGGGGCAGATTTCATCTATATCGTGGGGTTTTTCACCGCAGTATAAACATCGCGGGTTTTTGCAAATGCTTTTCACATGCCCGTGTCTGTAACAGGAGTAGCATACCTTTGGTTGAGAGACATAAGGATCAACACGAAGGAAAAGCAAGAAAAGTTTAATATCCTGTGGTAAAACTTGTCCATCGAAAGTTAGGAGGACTGTGGAACCTGGGGTTGGATTCCCCTCTTTGTCTTTCCATTCAAATCGTTTGACTTCAATAATAGGAGCAGAACTGATGGCATTTTCTTTGATTTCTTCTATCGAAAAATCTACAGGCACATTCCTTATAATATCTAAACGAGTGACTCGAAAGTTGTGGATGTGGGCTTTGAGATTAGGGTTTATTTTGTTTAAGTTTTCCACTATTTTGTTGGCTCCAGGGCCGCATTTGCAAAGCACAGTAAATCTAGACGGTCCCTTTTTCTTACATTCGGTAACTATATCCTTAAAATTTTTGTGTAGAATTTTACCTAGAGATAGAACTTGGATGGTAGTAGAGTCGATTTCAACTGTAAATGGGCCCTTATTATTTTTAGAGTACAGATTTTTTGGTTTTAGAGTTTCGTGATTGGAAGGAAATTGGGTGCTATCAGTATGTCTCGATTTGGAAGCATTATTAAGGTTATTTTGAGAGTCATCTATAGTTCTCTTGTTAGTGGGTTTTGCTTTATTAATAACCAAATTAGGCCTTTGATCAGGAAGATTCCCGGTTTCGTTAAGATTAAGATTAGGAGCTACGTTGATTGCAGATTCTAAGGGAGTAGACGTATCCATTTCGGAGTCTGAGTTCGGAAAAGATAGGTTAGGTTGAACCATTACTTGGGAGGTTGAGTTTTGAGGATTCTGTGTGGAGATAATTTTTTGCATTAGAGATTTGCGGATTAGATTTGCATTAGTTTCGTCAAATTCGTCCAACTCTTCGTCTGACTGACCGATACCACGAGTATGGGACCCCATGCTTAGAATAAAGCACGCTGGCCCGGAGGCCGGCGCTCTAACGAACACCCACCTGCCTTTCCTGTAGAGTAGCTCAGAAGATGGGTACTTTTATAATCAACGGATTCTTTAGTAATAGGTTCTCTTGTAATCCAAAGGAGAACGAAGAAATGTGTTAGGAATCCGAGAAATCTGCCTCGATTGCTCTCTATCACCTTTTACTTAACACATGATCCGCCATTTTCGCCTACATTTTTCGCATTCTTCAGTTGAATTCATTTGATCCCAACGGAGCTGCCTTGATCTGCGCTTGCTTGGATTATAGTGACGTTCATTGGCTACATTGCGCGTCTGCATCTGAATTTTAAATACGTACGTGAACTAGAGCCAATGAGTGCCATTCAGTCGAAGCATGCGCATGTCTTTCGGGATCACTGTTGGAAATAGTAATCGAATCGAATCGTAGTTCGAGTTCGATAATACGACAACGTGTTTCTTCGTATTTAGTAATGTGATCCGCCTGTTTGTATACAAACTCATGTACGTTTCGGTTCTACTTTACCTATACAATCTCCATTTCCTTATACTGACATATTCTAATAATTATTTTTTTTTTGTTTGAATAGAAGAATGTCAGAGATCTGTGTATGTCTATAGATCAAACATTTTATAATTTAAAAAGATGTTCAAATTAAGCATTTTTACACTCTTAAGGGACACTCCTATTCAAAAAAGAAAATTACCGATACTTTAAGGAATTAATCTTGGCAATCTAAAGGGATTTCAAAGAAGTTTAAAGACTATAGGGTATTTTTTTACAATCCAAGGAATTTTCAAGAATTTTAAACAATTGCAAGGAATTTCAAAAGATTGCGAATAATTTGAAATATTTTAAGATATTATGAAAGATTTTAAGGAGTTTTCAATTGATTTTAAAAGATTTCAAATTGATATATATATATATATATATATATATATATTGTAGGACAATATTTGAAAGAATTTCAGAAGATTCCAAGGAATTTGAAATGCCAAAAGATTTTAAAGAGTTTGAAATATTTGAGGATATTTTAACAGATTTCAAGGAATTTTCAACTGATTTTAGTAATTTAGTTGATTCAAAAGGATTTGAAATATTTTAGAGTATATTAAAAGATTGCAAGGAATTTTCAAAAGTTCTAAAAGGTTTAAAGTGATTTAAAAGAACAGGAAATAATTTAGGGAATTTTGCAGGTATTTGTTTAAAAATTTCGAAGGAATTTAATGGATTAGGAGAGTTTTAGATCGTTTGAAAAGAATGCAAGGCGTTTTCAAAAGAGTTACATAATTTCAAGGTGATTAAAAATTTTTTAGAGGATTTGAAAACTTTTAGAGTATTTCAAAATATTTCAAGGAATTATCAATTTATTTCAGTAATTTAATTGATTTCAGAAAATTTGAGATATATTAGAGTATTTTAAAAAATTTCACGGCATTTTCGAAAGCTTTACAACATTTTAAGGAATTTATAAAAAAATGTAGGGGTTTCAAAACTTTTAGAGTATTTTAAAAGATTCTAAGGAATGTTCAGTTGGTTTGAGTAATTTAACTTATATCAGATGATTTTAAAAGATTCTGAGTCATTTTCGAAAGCTTTAAAAAGTTTCAAGTGATTTTAAAGATTTCAAAGAACTTGAAAGATTTTAGGAAATGCTTAAAGATTTGAAGGAATTTTGTATTTATTTCAATAATTTGAAGAAGTTTTAAAGGATTGGAAATATTTTAGGCTGTTTTGGAAGAACCTAAGACATTTTCAAGAGATTTAAATAATTTCAATGGATTTCGAAAGATTTTGAACGATTTGAAATGTTTTAGGGTATTTTAACAGATTCTAAGGAATTTTTAAATGATTTTAGTAATTTAATTGGATTTAAGAGGATTTAAAAAATAGCAAGTGATTTTAAAAGATTTCAACTGACTATATATTTTAGGAAAATATTTCAGATTATATGTAGTGTATTTTAAAAGAATCCAAGACATTTTAAAGAGATGTCACTAATTTCAAGGAAGTTTAAAAGATTCTAAAGGGCTTAAAATATTTAAGGGAATTTTTAAGGATTTCAGAGAATTTTGTATTTATTTCAATAATTTGAAGGAATTTTTAAAGATTAGAAATATTTTAGGGTATTTCAAAACAATCCAAGGTATTTTCAAGAGATTTCAACAATTTGATGGAATTTCGACAAAATCAGAGGATTTGAAAACTCTTAGAGTTTGATTTGAGAGGATTTGAAATATTCTAGAGTAATTTAAAAGATTCCAAGGCATTTTCGGAAAAAGTGTCAAGTTTCAAGGAATTTAAAAAAAGGTTCAAAGATTTGAAAATCTTTAGATTATTCGAAAAGATTTCAAGGTGTTTTCAATTAACTTTAGTAATTCAATTGATTTCAGAGGATTTGAAATATTCTTGAGTATTTTAGAAGACTCCCAGGCATTTTCGAATGCTTCAAAAACTTTCAACTTTCAAGTAATTTTAAAATATTTCAAATAAATATTTAAGGAATTTGAAAAGAATCCAAGGCATTTCCAAGAAATTTCAATAATTTAAAGGAATTAAACAAAATTGTAAAGGATTTGAGAATTTCTAGAGTATTTTAAAAGATACCAAAACATTTTCGAAAGTTTAAAAAAGTTTCAAGTGATTTTTAATGAATCGAAGGATTTTTTTTATTTCAATAATTTGAAAGAATTTCAAAAGATTGTAAATATTTCAGGTTGTTTTCAAAAATTGCAAGGGATTTTGAAGAGCTTGAAAAAATTCAAGGAATTCCAAAATATTTTGAAGGATTTGACTCATAGGATTTGAATTATTTTATGGTATTTTAAAAGATTCTAAGGCATTTTCAAGAGCTTTAAAATGTTTCAATCAATTTCAAAAGATTTCAAACTATTTTAAAACTTTAAGAGTATTTCAAAAGATTATGATGAATATTTAATTGATTTCAGGTTTTAGGGTATATTAAAAGATTCCAAGAAATTTTCAATTTATTTCGGTAACCTGATAGGATTTGAAATGATTAAAAATATTTCAGGGTACTTCAGAAGATTCCGAAGCACTTTTAAGAGACTTACAAATTTTAAGGCATTCCAAAAGATTTTACAGTTGTTAAAATATCTTAGGGTATTTTTAAAACATTTCAGTAATTTGAAGTGATTCAATTCTTTCTCTTTTTTCCGCTGTTTTTTATTTGTCTCTAATGAGCCGAAGAGGAGGTAGTTTGGAAACCTAATTTTGATTTGTGAATGTATTTCATGCTCCTTTTGCATAAAATTAAAAAAATTAAAAAAAAAAACGATTCTCACTATTTGAGGGCTTTTTAAAAGGGCACTTTCAGAAGGTTACAATACAAAAATTTCTAGGAATTCCCAAGGATTTTACTGATTTTAAGGTATTTGAAAAATTTGCATAGAATATTAAAAAGTTTCCTGGAATTTTGGAAAATATGGAACGATTTCGTAGGGCCTATTATATCTAGAAAAAATTCAAGTGATTTTGTAAGATTTCCAGGGATTTCAATGATTTCAGGTTATATCATCAGATTTAATGTAATTTCAAGGGATATTATAATATTTAAATAGATTTCTAAGAATTTATTCACAAGAGTTCATGGATTTCGTATGATTTCAAAAAGATTTTCAAATATTTCAAGGTATTATCAAAGATTTCAAAGAATTTGAAAGATTTAAGGGTATCTTAAAAGATTCCAAGGAATTTTCAATTAATTCAAAGAATTTGAAATATTTAAGGTTTTTTTTAAACCCCAAAGGAATTCCTAAGAGCTTCAATACATTTCAAGGCATTTTAAAAGATTTCAAAGGATTTGAAATATCTAAGGGTATTTTCAAAAATTTCAAGGGATTTTCAAGAACTTAAGAGGTTTCAAGTTATTTCAAGAGCTTCCAAAGAATTTGAAATATTTTAGGGAATTTTAAAAGATTGAAAAGTAATTTATAATTAAAATTTTAAATTAATATGAAAATTTTTCTATAAATTTATTATCTCATCATATTTTAAAAGATTCCAAGGGATTTTATAAAATTTCCAAGGATTTATCTGTTTTTGAAGGATTTTAAAAGCTTTCTAGGTTTTTGAATAAATATGAAGGATTTTAAGAAGTATTCTCAGATTTAATAGAATTTCACGAGATTTCATTTCGAATTCACCCTGAATTCTTATAAATTCTTTTGAATTCTGCAGAATTTTTTTAATTTTTTTTTAATTCACGTGAATTCTTTAAAACTCATTTAATTCTACTGAAGTCAATGTATTTTTCCATTTCTTTTTAGTTTTTGTTTAATTCATCTGAAAGTCGGCACTTTATCAAATTCTTTTAAATTTTCTAGAATTTTTCTGAACTCATTTTAAACTTACTGAATTCAATGCATTTTTTCATATTTTTCATTTCTCTTAAATTTAACTAAATTCACTACAATTTAACTGAAATCAAGGAAATTTTGGTTTTTTTTTCAATCTTCCTGAATTTAAGTTGAATTGTTTTAAAGTCTTATGAAATTATCCTGAATTCGTTAAAATTTACCTGGAATTTTTATAAATATCATCGAGTTCTTTGAAATTCTTTTTAATTCAAAAGGACATTACTTACATTATTAATCCTCATTAGTCACTGTTAGTCACTTCTTGGGTAGGGAATTAATCGCTTTTGGTCAATCCTTTTGTTCAAATATGTCACTCTTTCAATTTTTTCAAGAAAATTAGACTGTGGCAGCCTATAAATTGAACATGTATAAATTCAATATTGTTTTAATGCTATTATAAAAGATTCTATATGTAAATAAAGTTACAAGTTCAGAATTTTTGTCTTATTAATGGCCAGGGAATTTTGAAAATGAAGTTTTGTGGAAACCCTGGTAATATATAT
>CAKNYM010050559.1:134536-259781 GCA_932195095.1 Andricus curvator | reverse complement strand
TCTCTTTTCTCTTCTCTCTTCTCCCTTATCTTTTCTCTCTGCTCTCTGCTCTCTGCTCTCTGCTCTCTGCTCTCTTCTCATTCCTTTATCTCACCCTGTCTCTCCTCTCTGCTCCCTTATATCCTCTCTCATTTATTCACTCTCCTTCCTTATGTCTTATCATGTATCAAATCCTATTCGACAATCCCCTCCACTTCCCTCCACTCGCCCTTTAATACGCATCCCTCCAACTAATTTCCCCTCCTACCAATGCTATCATTTCCATCTCCTCCACTTCCCTCCTCTTAACTTCCATTACTATCCCTCTCCATTTTCCCCTCTTTTAATTCCCTCTTGTCCGATTTCCACTCCCGTGGTAACCTCATAAGTCCCTCCTCATTACTTCCATCACACACTCCGATTACTTTTTCGCCCTCCTCCTATTACCCCTTCCCTATTCCCCCTGTTGTTCCCTATTGACGCTCTCCTCACTTCTTTTCGGGTAACCGGGTTGGGTGGGTGGACGCTATTTTTTCAATTTCTTTGATATGAATTATTTTTATTTGATAAGTTTTTTACAAATTATTACTTGTTCAAACGATTTTTATTCTCCTGTACATAGTGAAAAGTTATTATTTTTCACGATAAATAATACAGTTTATGAATGCCAATAGTAATATTACTTGTTTAAGATATTTTGCAATGATTCAAACAATTTTAATTTGTTTAAACAATGTTTAAGTGTTTTTAAATTAATTTTTTTTGCTTGAAGATTTATCATTCTAGTTACAAATTCAACTATTTGGTTGTAAATTAAGTTTTTTGTTGAAATTTCATACTTTGTGGTAGAAAATTCGTCTTGTTGGCTTGAAAATTTGACAAATTGGTAGAAAATAAAACTATTTGGTCGAGAATTGACTTTTTTTTAAACTCATATTTTTGGTTGAAAATTCAACTAAATTCTTGAAAACTGAACCACTTCGTTAAAAGAAATTTTTTTGAAGATTCACCTCTTTTGTTGAAAATTTAACTATTTTATTAGTCTTTTGTTGTTGTGAAAGATGAACTTTTTTATCTGGAAATGTAATTATCCCGTTCTTGGATGTTTATTCTGCATAATTTGAAAATTTAACTAAATGGTTGAAAATTTATTTATTTCACTAAATATTCGTCTTTTAGGTAGCCAATTAATCTTTTTTTACTGAGAAATCATCTTTTTGGGTGAATTTATGATTATTATGTTATTATTCATTATTCATTTACTTATTTTGTTAAAAATTCGTAATCATCTCTTTTGGTTAAAAATTCATCTTTTTTGTTTAAAAATTGTCTTCCTTGTTAAAAATTAATTTTTTCGGCTTAAAATTCAACAATTTTTATAAACATTCGACTTTTTAGCTTCAAAACTTAACGCTCTTCTTGAAAATTTATCTTTTTGTGTGAAAAGTTAATCTTCTTTGTTGAAAATTCTTTTTCCTGGTTGATTATTCAACTATTTTATTGAAAATTCATCTTTTTGGTTGAATTTAATTCGTTGAAAATTCTTTTTTTTTATAGAAATTTTTTAATTGAAAAATTAACTTTTCCATTTTTGGTAGAAAATAGTATTTTATTATTGAAAATTCGACTATTTTGTTAAATATTCATGTATTCTGTTGAAAATTCGACTATTTTGTTAAATATTCATGTATTTTGTTGAAAATTCGTCACTGGGTAAAAAAATCGATCTTATTATTTAAAAATTCATCTTTGTATTTCAACCATTCAGTTATTTAGTTAAGAATTCAACTATTCGGTTAAATATTCAACTATTTTGTTAAAAATTGATTCCTGCTGTTGAAAATTCACCTCTTTGGTTAAAAATTGGACTATTTTTTAAAAATTTCGTTTTTTAAAACTTAATTTTTTTTATTTTCAACGCTAATTTAACTTTCCTTTTTTCTTTTGTTTTAGGAGAATTTTGGGCTGTCAATTTTGATATTTTAATACTTTCAATTATCCTTGATTCATAAGCGAAGTTAATAAATTCACAACACAGCCAATGGCTACGTTATCTTGCGGGGGGGGGGGGAATTGGAAACTTGGTGATTCAGTTCATGTACAGCCCAAAAGATGAAAAAAACCTTGATACAAAATTAATTCTAAGAAGCTTCTTCTCTGAAAAATATACACCAGATTTCTGTAGAGGCAAGGAAAGTGGTAAAGTGAAAATGAGTAAAAAGCAGCTTTGCTTTAGAAATTCACTGTCTGCAATTTCTCTCAAGATGTTGCTGCCAGTGATGTATATACTATATATATATATATATGTATTATGTATATGAAAACTATTCAGCAAAGGTCGTAGAATTGAATTTAGGACTCAGTGCTTTATGTCGTCATATACCGTTAACAAAGCACACCACAACCAACCGCATTCGGTGCAGACTGCAGAGGTCTTTGCGGATGCGGCACGACAAGTATGTCATTTCAAAGCTTATGATACAATCAAACAACTGAGCCTCTTAACAATATCTCTTGGAATTTCTTGCAAAAATATCCTTCTTATTTCTTCAGTAGGAAAATAATTTGTAGGAACTTATAAAAATTATTGGTGGTGTCGATTTTTCTGCATCGACAAATCTTTTCTTCAGGCTTTTTGATCCTTCTGTCACGTCTTGTGACGTATTATAACTATATTATTTATACTTATATTATTAATAATCGCTACATATATACTTTTTTATTTATATTTCCAATTATGATTGAGAAGGATTATGTACTTATAAAAACGCACAAACTTGGGCATATACATTTTTATCCATCATGATAGAATCAATAGTCTGAACTCCGCAGTACTAACCACGCAGTTTGGAAATCTTTACTTTTCTTTATATCGTTAAAATACAATGACTTCTCGCCTACAAATCTCCGAACGCAGCTCATAAAAATCAGCCACTAAACATTAAAAAGGGTGGCACAATGACCAGTTCCTTGGACTCAAGGAACGGCCCCCGCGTGTACTACGCCTTCAGATATAGACACCTGGATATCAATTGATTTCAATTGTTACGTCCCCTCGCCGTCAAGTTTTTGGTTGTTACTACAATGGAGTCTGACGTATATAAACCCAGGAGCAGAATTAGAACATCAGTCTATCTCCAAAATTCAAATCGGGCGGAAGCTCTGCTCAGAAGTACACCGGAAAGTCAGTCGATCTACAAAATTCATACAGGGCGGAAACTCTGCTTAAAACTCAAGTCCATCTTCAAAATTCAAATCGTGCGGAAGCTCTGCTTAAAACTCAAGTCCATCTTCAAGATTCAAATCGGGCGGAAGCTCTGCTTGAAACTCAAGTCCACCTTCAAAATTCAAATCGGGCGGAAGCTCTGCCCTGGAGCACATTTTAAAATTAAGATTAAAATACCAGACAGACTCCGGTCATTTGGAAACCATTTTCCAAGTAGTCGAAATACCATTTTAAGAATAATAGTAAAATCAGTGTTGTGCTTCGGAAATTTACAATCGAACTGAAGTCAGTTCTAAATTTCAAAATCCCTTTAAATAAGTGAAACTAAACCCGAAGATTTTGTTTGACAATTCCATTGTCAAACCTCATTCCCTAAGTACCAGCAGGGGACCTCAGCCTACCTGCCCAGTAATAGAGTCCTTGGGCAAATCCTCATTCTCAACCATCGAAACGGTGAATGACCAGAAGGACAATCGACGTTGGCGTACTAACCAAATGAACCCCTGGACCAGTACAGTATTTGCTCCCAGTGAATGAGAAGAATATTTCGATCAAACTCAGAAAAACCAGTTTTTAGAAAGAAACTTCGGAACACCCAGTGAATCTTCAAACAGTTACTCGCCGAGTTAAAGACTGAACAAATTGGAATGTATATATTATGTAAGTTTCAATCAATAAGTTGATAACTCTCAATATTTAAATTTCTTTTAAAAAACTCGTCATCAAGGTCTTCCTTTATTTCAAGGTGGAGATCTGGATGAGGAGTTTCGCTACCCCAGAGTCTCCAGTGCAAAGAAAATTTTAAAAGCAAATACAACAACTAAAATTAAACTCAATTTTTAAAATATAATTCTTTTCTTTTAAAATTATTCAAATCAGCTATCTCTCTTTAACTTTGTAATTTCCTAATTTTAATAAATTCAAATATTATGTATACAATTGTTTTCCGATTAATTTGTAGATTATTGTGTAGTTATCTCAACCTTCAGAAGTTATTCTCATCCCTGTTTCGAAATCCTAGATTTCGTTCAAAAACGAGAAAACCTTTTTAATTAATTATTTTTAACCGGGTAAGTTTGTTCCCTTCAGGAAGTAACACTTCCTTCAAGCCTTTAACTACAGAAAAAAAGTTTTACCTGGCCTGTAATTCTTAACTGATTTAGAATGTTTTTTCGAAATAATCTTCCTTAAATTTCTAAAGATGGAAGCTTTTGAAGCTGATTTTATCTTTTCTTTTTTGGTTCAATGTATTGACCAAAAAAGAAAAGATAAAATTAACGTCAAAAGTTTTCTTGCAAATGTGATGAAGATTTTATTTTCAATTTATCTTTTCATTTTTTATTCAATATATTTAACAAAAAAAGAAGAGGTAAAATTGCCTTCAAAAGTTGTCTTAACAATTTAATTATTATGATATAAAGCCGGGTTTTTCTTTTCTTTTTTGGTTCAATATTTTAAACAAAAAAGAAAAGTTAAAATCGGTACGATGAAAAATTAATGGACAAGAGTTGTACACCTAAAAAAGATCTCTATTTTTATCATCAATTATTTTTTGATGGAACGCGTAGTTTTTGTTATAATCGTAAAAAATAACAAAATTTAATGTTTGGACAAATGACACAAGCTATAACAAAATTAATAAAAAGTTTCTCATCCGAAAGAGAGAGCTAAAAATTTGTCATTATTAATTTTCAGATGGGACGAATAGATTTTCTTTTAATCGTAAAAAATAAGGTTAAAAATAAAAAATGTTGTTTTTTGGAAAAACGACACAAGAGACGAAAAAATGAAAAGACAAAAGTTGTTCTACCAAGAAAGATCTGCAAATTTGTTATAAACTCTTGTTATAAAACAATATGGAAAATAAGACAATTAACTTTTTGGAAAAAGGACACAAGCCGCAATATCACTTTAGTTAACAAAATGTTTTGCCTAAATTATATTTACAAATTTAATTAAAATCACTTTACGCTAGAAAGCGTATTTTTAGTTCAAATCGTAAAAAATAACATGGGAAATAAACAAATCAAATCTATGAAAAAACGACACAAGTTGCAATAAGATGTTTAATAACAAAATGGTTTTTCTTTTTATAGAATGCGCCTCATTGTGCGAGTGAAGTTTGGCGTTGTTAATAAAAAAAGGTATGAAGGAGAATCCGAAATTCAGTCGCTAAATTTAAATGAAGATAAAACTGTGTTCTCTCGTAGCGACCTTGCACCTTATCTAATTATGAGGTCCTCCTTCTGCGATAAAACACAAAAATAAACATTTAATTATGTGCAATAATCTCAAATAGATCTTACGCATAAAAATTCAAATAAAAAATTTGGATATCCATAATCTTCACGCCTATATAAATCATTGTAAGCCTATAATGATTTGCCTCCTGAAATATTTTTAAACTGGAATAAAAAGCAACTTTTTTGTATCTTTTTTCGAAAAAGGGAGACTGAGGAATCAAAAAAAAAAACAAGATTGAAGCCTTTAGAACCATTATGAATTTATTCTTTTAATTACCAGTTACATTTATTTTTAATAAATTATTGGTGCGGATGATTTTGGTTTACACGTGCCTTGAATGTACCACTTCAAAATTCTTTATGATATAACGACTGTTGCCACATGGAGTTTCACGGACTAATTCTGAGCTCAGATCGAACAGCGCGCCGCTTTCCATGTTCATGCCTACTCGTTTTCCCATGATATTATACATTGCTCGAAGAATGTTATGAGATTCTATAATTGCAACGATGTCACCAGTGGATGTTGTTAAAACATTTTGCTCTTCGGTGGGCATGGGCATAGCGGAATGACCTTTTCCTCTCAGAATAATTGGCTTATTGGCAGGAAAAGTGTACCTTCGAATTTGAAATCGCCGGTGTGGGTTCGTATTGGGTATAAGCCGAATGAGTCCAAGTTTATCAGGTTTTAAACCAAGTAGGAATGAAAAACCATGACTGTCAGGAAGAGACGTGGACCCAGCACGAAGAGAAGGCTCGGCCTGAGGACAAGGCGTGACCAGAGAATGAGGTCTGGCAGGAGGAGACCTGGACCTGGGACGAAGAGAAGGCTCTGCAGGAGAAAGAGGCCTTTCATGAGGAGGATGTCTGTCTGGAGAATTAGAAGTTCCTAAACGAGGAATACCAGGAATAGGGTCACCATTCGGTAAACATTCGAATTGTAAACACAAGTCTGCAACAAGAAACAGAGGATTAAATTATTCTGACAGTGGAAAGTCGTCTGTTGGTATATCATGAAACGGTTTTGGTGAAATTGTGAGACAAGTTTCAAGACACTGAGGGATGTTTGCCCTAGGATACAGAGAAACCCCAAGTTTTTAAAATTTTAAAATTGGGTGGAAACTTTGCACAAATTTGAAAGCTACATCAGGAGTTGTGAATGTGGTTGCGAATATCAATGCAATAGTAGTCAACATAGTTGTCAGCTATTTAACTTTTGTATTTAATTCTGTCACAGTAAAACTTAAGGTTATGTAATCTTTTATACAATTATTATTAGAATGTTTATTTATAAATAGAAATTCACTCTGGTACAATCCGAAGCAATTCTATTTCAAATCAGGCTAAATTTTCAGAAACACTAGCTCATGGTGTCAGACTGATATGGTTTTTTGATATATCATTCTACGGTTGGAATAAAGAAACAAGTATTTTACAGATTGAACAAACCATTTTTTTTTTGGTTACAATCATTCTAAAATTACCTGTGAATTTTCAAAAATTGACAGAAAATTTTTCCAAATGTATTGTTTTCTGACCGATCATAGATGCTTGAGTATCTCCTTTTTTATTCGACGTACAAACTCTTGTTTTTAGCTGATCTCAAGAAACACGAAACATCTTGCAGAATAACAAAATGGCGGCTGTTCATCTAAGATTCTAATAATTTCATATCCTATCAAAATATGGTTTCAGACTAAAATATTGAATCTTCAAACCTAATCAATTTAACTTAGTTTAATTTCTAATTTAAAAAGTCTCAGCTTTGAAGAGTTCGGATTTTTTAATTTCGATGTTTGGGAAAAATTATTTTGAACTGTGGAATGACCGGAAATTTTTTCCGCTCTTCCGATGCTACCCTGACCTTACCATCTAGAAATAGTCAACATTTCCCAATATTAGACAAACTATTTGAAGTGGGACTGAGTTAAACTGAATAGGCTGTCTAAAATTTTTACCCATTTACTGAAGGTATTTGTACGCATATAAATAAAAAATTAGGTTAAACAGCTTGCGGTGCCTACATTGAGTCCGGATGATTCGTGGATAGCAAACGACACAAACGACAAGGACTGATCTTCGAAATTTCCGTAAAAGTTTCCGCGCATTTTCTCGTCGAGAAGCTACTGGCGGGAGTTTTTGATTTGTGCTTTTTTTATTTGGGCTTCTAGAATAGAGGCACCTAGATGAAGTAATTCATTTTCCACACTTATCATGTTAAGATACGAGCCAAGAGTCTCGGCCGCCTGCTTCGCGGCTTTGTAAAGGCACACTCATTTACCAATCATCTCGTGATTCCTAACTATTTTTAGGAGAGGATCTCTGCCATATGCGATGATGTGAGCTGTACCCACTGTAATTTGGTTTCAAAGACATCGGGGATTTAGAAGTCTGCGCCCACCTTGCCAGAGCGTGATATACAAGCGCGGAACGGAAGAATTGATATGCAATCTTTTCTGCATATGCTTGATCTTATACATGGCGATGTCAAGTGCTGTGAGCTCGTGCTTCATTCCTGGAACCACCCCAAACCACGAACTGGAACGACTAGCGTGCTAGTTGCATATGTCTTCTTTAATGCCGATAGATTGGAAGACCAAATCTTCCGAAAGAGACGCTTGCATCTGCTTCGATGAGCTGATGTTATATCCCAAATGCGGCTCTAAGGCAGAGGGTTGCTGAAAAATTTGGCTTCATCTTCAACATCAGCAGTGAGAATAATGCATCAAACATTATTCATTTCGAGTACTCAATCCTAAAGGCACGGATGAGGAAAACACAGGAGCAAAGCTTCCACCAACAGCTCCTCGACAAGAGGATATACAGCATATTCCACGGAAAACGTGAAGGATCAGTTGATGTCGCTTGAGATAATGTTTGCTTGCCCTTAATCACCCGGATTAAAGTCGAGCACAGAGGGTTTGATTTGAGCGTTTCAAGATTCTGTCATTACCACTTTAACATGCCGTCGCCACATTCTGAGCCAAGACATTCACGATGATGACTGCAGAGAATGCCATGCACATCCCGAGCATCTAGGACACATACTATCTGGTTGCTAAATAACGCGGGAACGACGTACATGAAAAGGCACAATGCGGCTCTAAGAGTGCTTTATTACTGTTTCTGTCGCTCTTACAGCGTTATCCTTGATACTGTTCTGCAAAACGCTCCTGGAGAAATAGGGTCAATTTTCGAGAATGAGAAGTGCCAAATACACACAACTTCCGACTTAAGAATGGTTTCGAGCATGGCTTCAAGTGGCCTTGATCCTAAATCGGGAATATCTAAACGTAAACATGCCGGGCAACATAAAGCATTCGTGTTGGATTTGGGCTAATTTTAACAGCTGAGACGGAATTTACGCGCTGAGAGTACTGCCTTTATGCTTTCTGTCACTCTTGAAGAGCGCAGTCTCTCTCTCTCTCGGAACCGTGGTCCCGCATCACCAAAATATCGAGGACTTATATTCCAGGAAGATCGTAAACTGAGGGTTCTTATATCAGGAGTTAAGTGTATGCTAGAAATACCTATTCTCAAAATTTGTTTGTGTCACGCACTCCAGACTTGACAGGGTTCTCCGTACTTTAGAGGAACGAAACATGTTCGTTATAGACTTTTCGACACCAGCCGACAAAAACATCATACCCTAGGAGAATGAAAGGAAAGAGAGGTGTAGAGGCCTTATGAAGGAGTTGCGACGGTTGTACCCAGAATATTATGTTAAGCTAGTCGTCCTGATCATCAGTGACCTTGGAGGTGTCAAAATTTCCCTGGTGAAATCACGCGGTTGTCTTCAGGACAAAATTTTAACTATATATTAGGAAGTCATGCGCGCGCCTTAAAAAATTTCTGCGCATGAAATTTCGAATTTTTGAATTTCAATTACCGGACGGGGTACACATCTAAATTTCAACGCGCAATGTTGAGAGTGTACCATATGTGCGAATTTCGTATCGACTGGAACACTATACGAATTCCATTTTATTAACATACATTCTGGATTCTCCCGGCATAAATTCAGATTAAATTCATACTTATTTCGGACAAACTCCAAAAAAGTTTGAAGGGAAATAGCAGATGGGGTAAAAGGCAGTTTAAAATTTATAAACTCTGATTTGCGTATAGGTTGAAAAAATATGCTAAAACTGATAGGTATATATTACATAAATTATATTTACCAATAGAATTGAGGATGACCACTAAGTATAAAGCGAGAGTATGTAGAATCGGCATCTTTTATAATTAAAAGAAAAACTGATGCATGTATTTAATAAAGAATTTGGTGCACAGTGTAAAAAATAATTATTGTAGAGCTTTGTTGAATCATATAATACATATATCGGATAGTCCTTATCTCCCAGATTGCATGCGTCAAGGTTGTCCAACCGAGATATTCATATTTCGGTAGAACAACTTTTAAGAAAAAAATTTAGTCACACAATCCTGGAAAAGTTTTCCTCGATCTCTAATTAGAATGATTCGAAGCCGATTTTTTCTTTTTTATTGTTCAAAATATTGAACCAAAAAAGAAAAGATGAAATCAGCGTCAAAAGTTTTCCCAGAGATTGAGTGGATCTTATTTTCAAAAAAACTGTTCTAAGAAGTTTTATTAGAAATTCAATGGAGATGATTGGAAGCCAAATCTGTCTATTCTTTTTTGGTTCAATATATTAAATCAAGAAAGAAAAGCTAGAAAAATCGGATATATATTGCACGAAAGTACTCAATATTATTTCTGAAGTTAGGATTCTAATTTTCATTAAACCAGTGTTTGGAAATAATTTTTTTTTAAATTTGTTATTCAAGTTACAAAATGCTAAAAACCCGTCGTTTCTTATATTTGTGCTACCTCTTTTTCCTCATTCTTAGATATATTCTCAAACAGGTATAGAATTAATGAATTTACATTCGCTAAACAGATTTGGATATCGTGGATGAAGTTCCTCAACGTCCATAATTGTTAGAAAGAAATTTATGAACAAAACTGATTTTGGTTGTATTTCTGGATATAGAGCATTTTTTTTCTAGCAAAATCGATTATTTCGCCACAAGTAAGATACAAAAAAGGCTCTTTTTACGCAGAATCGTTTCTCTTACCCCAAAAAAAATATTTCAACGAGACATAATGATACAAAGCAACGCGTGGCACCTTTCAACATAAATAACAAATCCAAAGAATGTCATTTTTATGAATCGGCTTAAAAAAGTTCTTCAGAATTTAATAAACTTTACTTTAATAAAAAGTTCCAAAATCGAGAAGAAAAAGTAGGCCCTAGAACTTTTTTAATTACACTTTTCTATTTCACTGCAACTGTGCCATGGTACTAGAAATTTTGCTTCAAACTTTTCTGAATCAATGTTCCGTAGTTAAATCTCTTCAGTAACGAATCCTAAGGCAGACTTAGGTAGAGAAAAAAAAGTTTCTGGGTGAAAAAGACAAAATTTTACTTTTCATTGCCCAATTTCTCTATAAAAATAACTTCTATATTGATTTAAGATGTTTCCTAATATTTAAATGTCATTCCTCAGGAAAAAAGAATCCATTGAATGGAAAATATCGCTTATTATTACTGATCTAAAATTTCTTTAAATTTCTCAACAACAAAAATTTGGAATATTTGTGAAATACTTTTCAGCCGATAAATGACGTTTTGATACAAACGGTTGAAAAATAATTATGTATCCGATTAATAATTATGTGAAGGATTAAAGTGTTCCTAAACCGATTCTTTTTCATCCTGAAGAGAAAATTATATTTTTACTTACTGTGTTTTTTCATGGAAATGCTTTGGAATTACGGCATCACTTGCATATTTGCATATTGATGTAATAAATTTGTTAATAATTTTTTCATAAAAGTATAGATCAGACAGAAATGACCTACGAACAGTAAAAAAAATGATTAAAATATCTACTAAATGAAACGGAATTAGGAAAACCAGATTCGAATGTTTTTGTTTATTGTCTCCGTTCGCTGATTTTGTAGTTACTAACCTTTTTCATTGAATGGCAGAAATGTGAACTACGCGTACCATCACAAAATGATTTAAAAAACTTCATATATCTTTTTTAGCTGTACAACTTTTTTCAATTCATTTTTCTTCGCACCTTGCGTCATTTGTGCAAAAATTGAATTTCTTATTTTCAATGTTGTTTCTTATGAATAAAACGAAAACTATGCGTCTTATCAAAAAGTGATTAATGAAAAATTTGTAGATGTTTTTTGGGTGCATAATGATTCTCAATACTTCTTTTTTCGTATCTTGTATAGTTTGACCGAAAAATGGAATTTTTTATTTTTCATTATTTTGTGTGCGTTTCATGTATTAAAAACCAATTTTCAGTAAAAGAAACCGCAAAAAAATAGAAATAGCGTCAAAAACTCGTAAAACCAAATTTTTCAATTATGGGTATTTTTTAGATCCCCATAAAACATAATTACGGTCGTGAAACTCTAAAGGAAATTTTCAATTCGTATGCTACAACTAATTGTGAAGAAGCATGCTGAGGGTCAGCTTGCTACACCTAATATTGACAATTATAAATCAAATTTACAAAAAAGACTTTATTCTAATAGGAAACACGTAGTTTTCGTGCAAATTTGAAGAAAAAATTTCAACTTCCGCATTATAAACCTATAGCAATTTTCTTCCTAAAAATATTTTCGAAACAGAATAAAAAGCATCTTTTTCTTATCTGTTTCTGAAAAAAAAGAAAGAAGGGAATTTAAAAAGATAGAAGCCTGGAGAACCATAATGCATTGACTCTTTTATTATAATTACCAGTTACTTGTAACACTTTCTTCCGAATTCGGATCACAAACAATATTATATTTTAAGTTTGAATTTATTTTAATAAATTAGTGGTGTGAATAATTGTGGCTTACACTTCGCTCAAACGTAACAATTGAAAATGCTGTGGAATTCGTTGACTGTTGCCACATGGAGTTTCGCGGACTAATTCTGAGCTCAATTCGAACAGCGCGCCGCTTCGCATGTTTATGCCCGCCCGTCTTGCATTGTGATTATATATTCCACGAAGAATTGTATTATATTCTATTATTGCAAGAATGTCACCAGTGGATGTTGTTAAAACATTTTGATCTTCGGCTGGCATGGGTGCAGGGCCTCTCCTTTTTCCTTTCAAATGTATTGATTTATCAGCAGGAAAAGTGTATCTTCGAACTTCGAATCGCTGTTGCGGATTAATGTTTGGTATAAGCCGAATAAGTCCAAAGTCAGCAGGTTTCAGTCCAAATACGAGTGCAGAACTATGCTTGACAGGAAGAGATCTGGGCACGGCACGACGTGAAGGCTTTGCAGGAGGACGAGGCCTGACCGTAGACTGAGGTCTGGTAGTAGGAGACTTGGACCTTTTACGAAGAAGTGGCTCAACAGGAGCCAGAGACCTTTCCGGAGAATTACGCCTGTCAGGAAAATAAGAAGTTCTGGAACGAGGAACGCCAGGAATAGGGGCGCCATTAGGTAAACACTCGAATTGTGAAGATAAATCTGTAACAAGAAAAAGAGGATTGAATTATTCTTACAGTAGACAGTCTTGTCTTGGTATATCATGAAACAGTTTTGGTGAACCGGTGATGCAAGTTTGAATGCAAAAATTCGTTCCTTGGCAAAATGGAGCATCCCAAGTTTACGAAACGGAGAATAATTAATTGACAATTTAACGCGCACGAAACCGACAATGGAGCCGATGTTATTGATATGGCTCTTGCTTAAATTCTAAGCAAACTACAAGTGCAACTGAAATCTGTAGAAGCCACAAAACTTGAACAACTAAAAATTTCTTCAAGAAGTCTTAGATTCAAGCGGAATCAGAAATGGAAAGTCGTTATAAGATCAAGTAGTAAATTTGAGTAGAAATATGATAATTGGTTAGATTCAGATTTAAAGATTTCGGATTTGTGTATCAAAACAATTGATCCTCCATCGAAGGTTGGTGGTTCATCTCCTCCATTCGGCAAATCATCCAAACGATAAACGAGACGAAGTAGAGCAACAATCGCTAATAAAAATGAAAATAATCTTTAGCAGAACTTTCGAACTGAAACATTATTTATGTTCTCATACGGATTTGATGGAAGCACTGGCTATTAGCATCATCTGCAATTCCCGAGAATCTTTACAATAAAATAGGTGAATTGAACTTTTTTGAAATTGTAATTAATAGTATCAAAATAAAGGTTCATTTGCCCTTCTTCTTAACAGTGATTATAGAGAAGTCTTAAATATGATCATAAATGCAAAATGTATGCAGACTTGGTCAATTTACCATGCAAATCTAAAATTATTCAATGATATTCTAAATAACCGTAACGTCTTCATCCCAAACCATCAGTCACTCCAGTACGGAATAAGTCCACTACATGAGTCGATAAGTTTTTTCGAGTTTTGATTGCACACCGCATATAGATTGGTTGTCAAAGCATAGCAGTTGAGAAGCAAGGAATACAAGACTAAGCTTAAGATAAGAAAACTTGAAATTCAGAAGATTTTTGCAAAAAACGATATTTGCACGTAGATCAACCATAATCGGGTGTAGCGGTAGCACCAATAATGGCAACATAAATACCAAAAACACCTATTTGTACCAAGTATCTTCAAAAATATATATTAAAAAAATCGGCATTAGCGGCCATATTGGCTTCGCCATTTTGAATTCGTGACTTTCAGCATCAGATTCCGCACCAGCGATCCAAAAAAAAACCTTTTATTTCAGAAATCCTAGTTTTTTAATGCTAATTTAAATATGTGTGCATGTCATGCTACATGCGATGAACGATGTGCTTACCAATCGTAAAAATATGAAAATATTACTAACCTTTATTTTTTTTACTGTTTCAGGTGAGTACATTGATATTGAGATCATGGTTTGAAATACAAGCATGTATTCGTCCCTAATTATGATCGTAAGTAATGATTTTCAATTATTTTATATTTCTTTCTCTTGAAATTTTGATAGACGCCCTTATAATAACTAGCCGTGAACAATTTTCGTGAACCGGGAAGAAACCGGGAAATGACCGGGAATTTTTGTGATCGATAAAATGGCCACCCTAATATGGTACACGTCTAAATTTCAATATTTTATCACACACGTTCTGGATTCTTCCGGAATAAATTCAGACTAAATTCTTACTTCTTTCGGACAGATTAAAAAAAGGTTAAAAGAAAATAGCAGTTGGATTTAAACGCAAATCTGATGTCCAAAATTCTGATTTGTGTATAGGTTAAAAAAATATACTTAAAGTTATAAATATGTATTACATATATTATTATATTTACCAATAAAATTAAGAATGAACGCTAAGCATAAGGCGAGCGTATGAAGAATCCTCATCTTTTCAATTTAGAGAAATAACTGGTTAATGTGATAATGAAGAATTTGATTTTCAATGTCACTGATGAAGATTGTATTGCTTCATTCGTTTATATAATACATGTAGCGTATAATTGTTATCTCGTGGATTACTCGCGTCAAGGTTGTCCTTGTGAGATATTTACATTTCATGAGAGCCGGTTTCGAGGTGAACAATTTAGTTACTTAATTGGTTGAAAGTGATATCAAGACTTATATTATGTTTAAGGTTTCAGGAAAATACTGTTTTCACACAGAAAATTTATAGGGTCTGCACTGCCCTGTACTGTAATTTATGAGAAGATTGTAGTTTCTTGCAATTTTGCTTACTCTTTACAATTTATTTTGTAATTTGAATGGAGACGGAATCGTTTGCTCTGACCTCACATCAAAATTGTTTCTAATACAAATCATAATTTGCATGATTATACCGATGGGATGTGTGTTCTAATTTGAATAAAAAATAAGAGGAGATCGCAAGTTTCTTTTTTAAATATCTAGACTCAGTCGAAAAACTTCGGGAATTTTACTTCCTTGTGGCACTAATTTGGCCCAGAGTTGGGCCGTCTGTTTGGTTAACCGACGCAAACTTGGACGCAAAATGGCGCCACTGTTCCCTAGTATATATAAACATCATCTTCTCACCAAGCTATAGCGTGCTCACTACCTCTTCTGAGAGAAAGAATAGAAAATTATAAAATTTGATAGTTTCTTTATCCAGACAAAAAATGACATTGAAAAATATTCTATAAGCACATTTGATACAAATTCCATCGAATTGAATCGAACAATTTATACAAATCAAAATTCATCCATATAAGCATCATATACTTTTCCATCGGAATATTTTCATTATTTATCTATCAAGCCTTACCAACACCGAGCTTGTATCAAATCCTATCTTCTACTATGTCGGGAATTTTTATCAAATTCTATCCACCGAGAAACCTTATACTGTTCTATTGACATATTCTCATTAAAACTTTATCAAGTTTTATCCATAAAGAAGATGTATCATATCCTATCTTCCATAATTTCGGAAATGACTATCAATTTCTCTCCATCGAGAAATAACGAACTTTTCTGTCAGCAAATTCTCACTAAAATTTCATCGGATCTCATTACGGCACAGGACTTGTATCAAATCCTATGTGCCAAAATCTGGGAAGATTTTATTCAACTCTATTCGTCAAAACATCTTATACTTTCCAATCAAAATGTTTTCATTGCATAAGACTTGACAAAGTCGCAATTATAAATCTTAGGAGAAAAGTAAACAATCTTTCGTGTAGTAGAATTCGATAGAAGTCTTCCAGGTTCTGGAAAATAGGATTTGCTGCAGGTTCAATAAAAAACTTTTGATAGATAAAGTTTAAGATATCACAACGAATATAATTTGATAGAAATTATCGAGATTTGAAGACATAGGATTCGGCAAAACTCTAGTGGAAGATAAGATTTGATAGAGTTTCAATAAGAAAATGTTGAAATAAAAGTATAATTCGACAGAGTTAGGAAAAATCATTCCAGATTATGTAACATTGGATTTGCTACAATTTTTGTGCGGTTAAGATTTAATAGGGCTTCAATCAGTTAATTTTGATCGAAAAGTATGAGATTTGTTGATAAATTTCACAGGTTTCATTTGATAAAGACTGGTCTATTTTACTTTGGGAGAAATCCATAGCAAAATCTCTCCAAACGTTTGATAGAAATGTGTTGCCTTTTTAGTGGGATACCATGGGAAACTTTCGATAAATAATACACATTAGGACAAATAGGAAGAATTCTCAAGAAACACAACATCCAAACCATATTTAAACCACCTGCGAAAATAGGACAACATTTAAACAACCTTAAAGATGAAAAAGGACCTCTCAGTGATTTGGGAGAATATAAAATCCCTTGCTCTTGTGGCAAAGTCTATGTTGGAGAAACTGGGAGAGCGGTGAGCCAACGTTCAAAGAAACATGAGAGTAAAGTCAGACTGAAACATTTCACGCAATCAGCAGTAGCTAAGCATCATATGGAAATAGGAGATAGCATTTCATTTGACAAAACAACCGTCATCGCAAAAACATATAATATTTTCCCACGAAAGTGTAGAGAAGCAATCGAAAGCAGTCTCCACGGTGGGGTGCTCTGGCCAATGACAGGCATCGTTGAGAATATATATAAGAACAACATAACCTGAAACTACTGAAATTTCAGGTTAGCCCTGAAAAAGTGAGCTACAATGTTCACGAAACGCGGCGAGATTCGTAGTATTGCACAAGATTGAAACCCGAAACACCTACTTTTATTATAATGAATCATCGTGAGAGCATTTAATCTATTATTGAAGAACTCTGCGGGGAGAGTTTTCTTACTAAAACTAACACCTCTGATGAGCTTAGGTCTTCTTAAGCTAAGCTACTAACATCTTTTCTTTAGCTTTCTTGAAACAATGCAGGGACAACAACATCGTCCCAAAATTCTTACAATTGAAAAACCATTTGGGAACATGTAAATCCAAATCAATTCTAGATAAAACAAGTTTGCTTCTCTTGAAACAAAGAATACAACATACCAAATTTGTCTTGCACACTACCACGAAAAAACTATTAAAACTTCACCTTTTCCTACCAAACACCCTTAGACTTGGCATTTGGTCTACATTGGACCTCATATCATTTGACCAATCCCAACGGATTGAAGATCTTTCTACTCTAAAACAAAAAATAAAAATTGACCAAACTATTTCCAGAAAGACATACAACTAAATAACACAGTAAAAACCATCTCTAGCCATCCTTCCAGCAACGGAATGACTTCAGCCTTTTCTAAAGACGTAATTTTGAAGTAGCTCCCTCCAAAATCCCAGAAGAAGAAATCATCTGTAATTTGAAATCCAGAATATATACCCGTCCACCCGAAAAACCGAATAACATACGGCGTAGGACGGCGCACATCTTAGGCCAAGCCCATTTTCCCTCCTCAAACTTAACAAAACAAGAAAAAATATCAATAGTCAGCACAAAAAGAATAGTCAGCAGAGCAAAAAACGCTTATAAAAGACTATAAACTTGACAGCAAAACGATATCTGAATTAATACCTACTAATCGCATTGCTCCAAAACTTCACGGACTCCCAAAAATCTACAAAAGCAGCATTCCACTCAGAATGATCGTCGGCGAAATAAACTCACCAACTTACACCTAGCACGCTTCCTTATCAAATAACTAAATGCTTTTCCAGGAAACTCTACCACACACGTCCAAAACTCTTTTGACTTTATCAAAAAGATACAACAGATTCACATTCAACCCCAAGACATCCTAGTGAGTTTCGCCGTAGTATCTGTCTTTACGAAAGTACCAATCTCTGATACAATCGATATTATTAAACCCTTTGCAAACTTTCCTTCCGATTTCATACCTTTGATAGAACACAGTCTCAATAATACTCACGTCTCTTTCAATAACCAATTTTTTCATCACGAAGAGAAAAAACTGCAAAATTTCCCATTTGGCATAAATTTCTAATTTGGTCCATGACACGATACGATGGTGTTTAGAACTAATTGTATGAAACAGGTGCAGTGCGCGGAACCAACTATTCGAGAAATGCAACAAAAATGAAGCGTAAATGCGTAAACGCATTTTGTGCTTGTGGAGGTAGTTTCATTACATGTATATAAGTTTTCAACGTTACGTTATTAAAAAATTGGAATAATGAAATTAATTGCCTGATTACATACCTGAGTACATACAGATTGATCAGTATTTTCGAAAATTTCGTATTGTTCTCGTTCGTGTGATTTGCATTCTATTAGTGTATGATATAATGTATCTTGAGGACGTTGGTTGCAACATTTGCACAATTCACTCGGGTTAAATACGTGTTTTTCGACTTTGAACAAAATTCTTAGCGCTTTGTCGTCAAAGAGGCGTACTTGTGCTAGTATGGATTTCATGCTTAAAGGCGATTCCAAATCCAAGTATGGTTGTAATTAATTTATTGTGGTTATATGCGGTACCATTGAAATTGTTTTTTTTCTCTCATGGGGGCTTATTAGGTTTCTATCACGCAGTGCATTTTCATCATTTTTAACAATTTTCTTTCATCTACTTGGAGAAGGTATAATGACAGATTATCCCAAATTTCCCCTTTATTCGAATCAATAAAGAATTGTTTTTTTGTTGTTGTAATACCCAGTTATATTTCGAGGACCCAATACCGCGTTGAGATGAAGAGTAGAGTCTGTTGAAGTAAATTTTCTAATTGCTCCGTGTACATCAAGCCCCAAATCTGAGCGTTATATATTAATAGATTCGCTACTAGATTAGAGAACAGGATTTCTAGTGTGCTCCAGCTTTCCGTCTTTGATGTTCTTACAATTTTTAATGTGTTCATCGCGATGAGTGTTTTGCCGACCATATCGTCTGTTCCCTTTTTAAATACGGCCGAGTTTGATAACGGTGTTCCTAGATAAATGTAAGAGTTTGTGATTTCTATCTTCTCGTTATCATATGAGAATTCTTTCAGTCTTTTTTGTGTGACCATGTCCTTCTTTTTGGAAAACTGCTATTTTTGTATTTGCTTCATTCACGAACAATCTATTGTTTTAAAAATATTCCTCGATAATTCGAAGAATTTTCCTCATTTCTTTTGCTGAATGGGTTATAGGGACAATATCGTCGGACTAAGCGAGTATAAGTATATTTATGAGATAGTCAACGGAGATGTAGAAGTCCGCGAGTGACCTCCTCTGGGGAAGAAGTTTCTGCGCCGACCTGAACTGCTATATTTTCTCGATCAGAAAAGGTTTTTAATCATTCTTATTAATTTAGAACTCAGTCCCATTAAAAGTAGTTTTTCGCACAATATTTCGTGATGTACGAAGGGGAACGCATTTTTTAAGTCCACAAAACGGGCAAAAACCTTGGCTTTATCCCGTCTCGAGTGAATTTGTATTGCAGCTCTGAGCGTGAAAACATGATCGGTACCACTTCTATTTTTTCGAAAGCCGGCTTGAAATTCGGGTATGAGGTTCGTATTTTCCGCCCAGTTCTGCAAAGGGTTGTTTAGTATTTGGGTAAACAATTTAGTTGAATAATTGACTAGCGCGATCATTGTGTAGCTATTTGGATGGGGTTTTCACCCTTTCTGTGAATCATGCTCGCGTGAATTGTGCCCCACCCCTTAGGAATTGTTTCCTGATCTATAACATGATTGAAAAGTTTTTCTTTATAAGAGATCCAGTTTGGAGTCAGATTTTTTATGAATTCAAATTAAATGCCATCCGAGCCAAAGGCCTTTCAATATTTACATTTTTGCAGGGCGGAAGGAATTTTGTCACAATTTATAACAGCATCTAGTTCAGGGGGTGTCACCTCCGTGTACAAGTTATAGTCGACATTTCTTATTGTGAAATTACGGGGAAGGAAATCGTTAAAAGTATGATTATATATTGTAGTATTTTTTGGGCTGTAAGTTTTCTGATAATGGTTCATTGACTTTCAGAATTCGGCCGAGCTAGAGGCTTTGGAAAGGAAATCAATATTTTTATTTTCAGAAAGTTTTCGTTCAGAATCTATAATACTTTTATACGATTTTCTGGCTTCGCTCACCTCGTTTCTAGCCTCTGGAGGGTAACACTAACGCTGACCAATTTTCAGTTTTGCACAAAGTTTTTGCTTGCTTAAACGACAATCTTCGTCAAATCAGGGCTTGTTTTTACCTATTTTATTTGGAATAAATATTTGTTTTAAGTTTAATTTCTCGGAATTTTCTGAAACGGCTATTACAAAATTTTCGTATAGTATATTTACATAATAAACGGAGAGGTTTAACCTTGTTGCGAGATTTATGGCTTCCTTATACTTAGTAGTGATATCAGGATTCCAGTTTAGTTTAAAGACAGGAGTATCCTTTTTTATATATGTATCCTTAACCTTCAAAGAGACCAACATTGGAAAATGATCGGATCTGGTGGGAATTGTTTCTACCTTAAAATATGATGCTGAAACTATATGAGGCATATTAGGCCACACTAGATCAATTACAAATGTTCCTAATTTATTTATAAAGCTTTTTGTCCTGGGGTATATTATATTGATTTGCCATTCAGTAGTATAAAGCTATTATCTTCCAAGCATTCGATTAGTAATTGATCCCCCCATTACCCCCCAAAAGTTATCTGATCATTAGGCCAAGCCGTGCATAGATCTTCAAGTATTTGGTTTATATTAATTAAAAATTCTTTCAAGTTTGATTGAGGGTTAGAGTATACAAGACCTATGATTCATATGATTGCTTTATCAGAAATTCTTACAAGTATTCATTACCTTTTTCTAGAGTAGATACCTTGTATCTGGCTCCATTTATATGAATCGCTAGCCCCCCTTCATGTCTTAATCCATGTTTCCAAAAGACAAATTGTGTCACAAAATTTGACGAGTTGTAAAAGGTCTTGAAGGTTACTGAAACCATGCACATGCCAGAAGAGTATATTCACTGATACCGTTGCATCTCGAGAATCCGATATTTTTGTTGGTCTTTCAGTTGGTGTTGGAGATATTTGAAGGCATGAGAAATTTCTTCATATTCCCACACTGCTTGGGCTTTTTGTCTTTTTTGTCCTTTTCTGAGGCTGAACTATTATCTCGTTCCCCTTTTTCAATTGTCAAAATTGTACGTGAGGACGTAGACTCAACACTACGAGTACTGACGTTGTAGTCATCCTTCAGGGCTTTGATCATTTCACGTACCTGGTTGAGGGAATAATCCCTACCCTCGAACGATATACGGTTGCCTTTCAGTTGAGATTGCTTTCCAAGATAGTTGGAAGATAGACTCTTACGTAGAGTCAAAGATTCTTATTTTGTTTCTCTCTTCCTTTGTTAGGAAATTTGAGGTAAAAATGTTTCAATCCGTCAGATACTGCACATTCTGCAAAAGTTGGCTTTCCATCTTGATCCATTGAATATGATTAGAGTTGATCTTGCGCCAATTTCACTGCCTAATCTTTTCACATCACCATATTTCTAATTCTTTCGCTTTAAGCCGAAATTTCTAGAACATTCAATGCGCAGTTTAATTTGTTTTATAGAGGCAAATGGACAATTGAATGATTGGTGTGAAATTACACAGGGAATCAGGCAAGGATGCGTTGTGTCCTCTTGCCTATTAATTATATTCACGGAAAAACGTCTAAGAATTTCCCTCTCAGAAAAAGGTGTGAATTTTGGGACCAGTAAAGCAAAAAGCAACATTTTTATTTCTTTTTCAAAAAGCGGGACTGAGGAATTCAAAACTGATTTAAGTCTTGAGAACCATAATGCATTGACCTTTTTAACGTAATTACCAGTTGCTCGTAACATTTTCGTCCGACTTCCAATCACAAACAATATTATAGTTGAAGTTTACATTTATTTTTAATGCATCAGTGATGTAGATAATTGTGGTCTACACATGACTTAAAAGTACTACTTGAAAATTCTTTGGGATTTGTTGATTGTTGTCTACTGGTGTTTTACGGGATAATTGTGAGCTCAATTCAAACACTGCGCCGCTTCCTATTTTTATGCCCACCCGTTTTCCATCTTCTTGATATATTCAACGAAGAAGTGTATTAGATTCTATTATTGCAACGATGTCGCCAGTGGATGTTGTTAATACTAGTTTTTCTTTGGTTGGCATGGGCCTAAATTTAATACGTCCTACTCGCAATTGACTTGGTTTATCATCAGGAACAGTGTATCTTTGAATTTAGAATTGTCGGTGTGGATTGGGGTGGGGAATAAGCCGAATTTTGTCAATGTTTTTAAGTTCAAATCCAAGTATAAGAACAGAGCGATGACTTAGACGACGAGACCTGGACCTGTCACGTAGAGAAGGCTCGGCTGGCGGAAGAGCCCTGCCGGGAGAATGAGCTCTAGCAGGAGAAGAAGTGCCGGAACGAGCTATAAGAGGAATGGGGTCTCTATCAGGTGAAGACTCCAATTGTGAACTTAACTCTGCAACAAGAAACAGAGGAAACTAATTTATCTTAAGGTAGTTCACGTGCGATAAATTCGTCAAAAACTTCCAACACAGCCTGATCCAAAACATCATTACGTGTTTGCTAACTATCTGTCCAAACTTTTGATTAGGTTTGTACACTCTCAACTTCTACTCAAAGAAACTCCTTATATACATAACATAAATAAACGCTGAACACAAGTTAAGCAATGAACGCAGTAACACCGTGCAACATTTCATGCTCATGGGAGCTGATCAGGGTAGAATTTTAGGCTTTTAAATTAATGTTTGAAACATTTTTAATTCCGAAAATTTATATTCAGACGCTAAACATTAAACTGTGCAATTCTAAATTGTAAGTTTAGTAGCATTACAAATTTGATTCAAACTGAAAACTTTGTAAATTAGAAGTTTCATTGGTTTTATTTGAGGTCGTTTCAAATTAATAATTGTTCACTTGTTATTCATACATCAAAGTTTTGATAAAAGGTTCAATGTTGCTGAATTTGAAAAAATTGTTCTGTTTTTTAAATCTTTCAAATTCAATGGGTCATAAATAGAATCTATTAATTTAACGTTATTCTATAATTGAAATAGTTTGTAAAATGTCAATCAGACGTTTTTATTTGTTTAACTACTAAGGGTTTCGAAATGAAATAGTTCACTGTCGCATTGCAAACTGAATGATTTCTGATTCAAAATGTTAACAATTGAAATAAGCATTACACAAATTTAAGATCGTGCCTATTCCAAATTGCATTACATCATTAGATATAACATTTGTGATATTGCAAGTGATTGGATAGATTTCTCTTGAAAAATTTGCAAAAGTTCCCTTTCAGAAAATAAACTCACTGTCGTTTCAAGGTGCAGGGGACACCTTGATAATCCTACAAAATTCTTTGAAATCTTATTATATTCCTCGATATCTTTTAAAATATCCTAAACTCTTAATAAGAATAATTTTCCTTTTACAACGTCAATTTTTCAGATTCAGGTAAGTCGCACTATCTTTATAATAAAATAGATTTATCTAATGTGAAGTAGAATTAAAATTGTGAAATAATAGCGAAGTTATATGCAAAGTCACCTTTGCCCCACCAGTCGGTGCTGCCCCTCCTTACCTTACTAAACTCGTTAAAAGTGATATCAAAATTTATATAATATTCTAGGTATTAGGGTAAAATATGGTTCAAGCAGTAATTTAAATTATAATTCACTTAATCCCAGATTACGTAACCTTTGGAGTTCAGTGAATGATTAAATAATGCGAATTATCGTGAGCTTAAGATGTTCATTTACATGGTTGGTCTTCTTGCTTTTCTGCATAAAAATTTGTTCCTGAATTAATTCTCCAGAAAACAATTTCAATGACCAAGGATTTTTGACAGCCTCAGAAAGAAGAATTAATAGTTCACAATTCAAAAGCCCAAACCAACTATTTGTGGTTTTTTAGTTACACTGTCAGCTGTTCTTCTAGATTTCATTTCAGAGCTTTTTTACGCAAGTTTTCTAGTTATGTATAACATTTTCAAAAAGGATGTTAAAACAAAACTCAAGTGTAGAGTTTAATGTTGATACGTAGAAGGGAATAAATCTTTTTTTAGTATTTGCCAGAAGCAGAAAAATTTAAAGAGGAACAATGTAAACTGAATAGATTAGATGAATCTAAATTAAAATCTTATCACATGTACTGTTATAAATTCATTTACATGATCATAAACTTAAAAACGTTTCTTATTGATTGACATCTCAATATTGAAGGGTGATGTACGGCGTGAATTTTCAAAAAATGTCAGGTAAAATTGGGAATGGAAAGCGGGAAACGGGAAGTGGGATATGTGAAATTTACATAATTATCATTTTGGGAATTTAATACGAGCACTTACAATATAATATTTTTTTATTAAATCTTCAACTCTTTCCAGACAACTTTATATTGAAAATAATGATTATTATTTAGTCTGATGATGAAATCTGTACAGGTGTAGAAACATCACTTTATGTAAACAAAATTTTGTTGCAGTTAATTTTCTGATTTTTTTCTTGGAGTAGCAGAACGCTTGTCTGAAAGTTGACGTTTTACCTTTGTCCCCATCTTTATCCATCTGAAGTAAAAAAACAGCCAGAAAAACGTTTGCTAATATATTAACCAGGATTGAAATATGACCCACAGGTAAAACCTTTCCGATGAAGAAATTTAAAAATGAAAATTTTAGGTACGAAACGTAACGTCTAGGTCAGTTTTGTATTTCTATCAATTATTTTATGATTATCGTGTTAATTATAACTTTAGTTAGAACTATCATTGAAGAAAATAGGATATTAGAGTTTAATTGAGCAAATTACTTGATCCGTAAATGATAAAACCTCGAAATTAAATTCTGGAAAATGGTGCAGTAAAATTAGAAGCATTTTCAACTGTGCTTCAAATATTGCACGTTTACAATATTCTAATAGTGCGAATAGATTCCCTACATAAGCATTCTGCCGTTTTCGGAAAACAGTAAGGGTCTCAATGACCTTTTTTTTTCTTTCTTACCTGATTTAAGGATCTAAGAGTTCTGTTGCCATTTCTTAATTCAGTCTATGCTTGTCCGTCTCTTACAACATTTATGTAGTTCATTTGGAACAAGGTGCAGATTCAAAACTGAGTATATGTCTTTTTTTTTTAACTAAGCCTATTTTATTTCGGTGTATTTTTCCTCTATTTTAGTTATCTCCAACAGGTCATGGGCCCATTATCAAAGAGTTAGGTTTAGTATGAAGTCTTAAAAAGCACAAGTTTTAGTTAAAGTGAGCATAAAGTATTTTTTAAGTTTTGGTTTCGTACACGATAGATAGTGATAGAAATGAGAAAGAGTATGCAATTTCATTTATCAATGGGCGAGTTAAATAATGAAAATAATCAAATACGGAAGTACAAAATAAACCTATAATTAATCCAGGTCAAATTATTGGGCGTAGTTTTTAAAACTGAAGCATGAACTCAACGGGGTGAACAAGCTCGCGCAAATCTTAGGCTGTTAGAGGAGAAGAGTCGACTGATTCACATTAGGAGTGCCAAAACAGGGCGAGATGATTGGGTTGACAACAGCGTTATCACTAGAGATGAAAGATATCAAGCTGGATGTTTTTGCTCATGTGGATATGCATATTAACGTTGTCTGAAGGTGGAAAAATGGAAGATCACATTACAGATATGTTGAATCCTTTGAATAAATAAACGGCTCTTTGGAAGCAACTAAAGGAAAATCTATTAGCTCCAATGCTACTGAACAGTTGCCAGATTCTTACAGCACTTTCAGTAAGAGTTTGGAAAGTAGGCCCAAAAATTATGTTGCGATAATTTTTCTCAACGAGAGTCAACGAGACCACGGGAAAAGCAACAGTGATTTTTTTCTGTAAAAAATCAGGACACTTTATGAAGGATTCCGGCAAATACCAAGCATAGAAAGCTTAGCATGAAAAGGCAATTCAATTTGCGGAAGATCAAGATGAATCATGATTTTCATGATCATATTTTCCAAGAAATCTACGAAGCTAGTTACGGAGTGACAGGATCAGGCATAATGAAGTGTATTGGGGTCAGGATCAAAGTTATAACCGTGAATGTCACTTATGTTACATGCTTGGATCAGATTTACTTTCAGTGAAAACGTTAGATTAAAGGGTCATCAAGTAATCTTCCAGCATGACAGTTCCAGTTTCATAAATATTAAGAAAAGTGAAGTGATGCCCACGGCCGAACTATACCACAAACTGAAGTTAGCATTTGATAGTTCTTGTATATTACTAGATGTAATGATGTACGCAGTAAAACATGTAAAACCATTAACAAAGAATTATTATTTTCATTTTAGCACCGTTTACATAGTGTTTGACCAACAGTGGTTAGTTTAATTATAATTGCGTATTATGGGCCAATCTTTGGCAAAAGGTTCTGCCGTAGTTATCATTTTAGGTATGTTGACCAAACTCTGGCTGGAACAGTTGGGCCGATAGAAAATTCGCTTGGGCGTCTGAAGTAGTTACAATGATGCGATCAATTAAAATTGTCACGAACCGATTGACAGCAATTCGCGTGAATCTGCATTCTTTAATGTTTCTGTTTAAATAATTATTATT
Source organism: Andricus curvator (assembly GCA_932195095.1). Classification (NCBI taxonomy): domain Eukaryota; kingdom Metazoa; phylum Arthropoda; class Insecta; order Hymenoptera; family Cynipidae; genus Andricus; species Andricus curvator. The sequence goes on along the minus strand of CAKNYM010050559.1, from coordinate 232,822 downwards.
CAATCTATTCTTGTTCATTCTGAAGGAAAAAATTGCAATATTGCCCTTTTTTCTACATTTTGCTTTCAATAATGAAATATAAACACAGCCTAATTTGAAGAATGCGCTCCAAAGTTATCTTGGAATCGTAATGATCCTCTAATTTTACAAAAAAATTTCAACTGAATAAAAACTGAAGGCTGCAGACACTTTTGAAGAGTAAGTTCTTCATTCAGACCGCGACACGATATAAAGGTTTCAAGAACTAATTGTATGAAGAAGATGCAGTGCAAAGAACAAACTCTGCAAGAAATGCAACAGAAATACTGCGTAAATGAAAATTCTACTCGCCATTACGCGCCTCTAGCTACTATAGGGTGGTCTTCGTTGCTTGCAGATTTGTAGAGAAATGTGAAAGTTGGCGCGCAGGCTGATCCATAAAACGGCTGAAAAGTAGTGCGCCAAATCACCCGAAGTGGTCAGGTTATGATTTTCATCCTAAAATATTTTCGTAAGAGAATAAAAAAAACTTCTTTTCTACCTGCTTCCGAACTACCAGTTGCTTGAAATAATTATAACATTTTGATCCGACTTCGTATCACAACAATATAATTTTTTGTTGAGATAATTAATGGTCTGGATAAATGTGGCTTATGCGTTGCTTGAACATAGGACTTCAAAATTCTTCATGATTCGGCGACTGCGGCCTAATGGAGTTTCACGGATTAATTCTGGGGTCAATTCAAACATTGCGCCGCTTCCCATGTTTATGCCCGTCCGTTCTCCATCTTTATTATAAATCCCACGAAGAACTGAATTAGTTTCCATTATTGCAACGACGTTGCCAGTGGATGTTGTTAATACTTTTTGTTCTTCAGTTGGCATGGGCACAAATGTATTACGTCCTACTCGCAACTGAATCGGTTTATCGTCAGGAAATGTGTATCTTCGAATTTCGTATCGCTGGTGCGGATTGACGTAGGGAATAAGCCGAACAAGTCCAAGGTATTCAGGGTCAAATCCAAGTATGCGTGAAGAACGATGCCTGGGGCGAGGAAAACTGGTCCTGGCTCGAAGAGAGGGCTCAGTAGGCGGATGATCCCTGACCGGAGAATGAGATCTGGCAGGAGGAGCAGCAGGGAGAGACCTTTCAGGAGAATTACGTCTGTCAAAACAATCTGAAGTTCCGAAACGAGGAACACCAGGGATAGGTGCGCCATTAGGTAAGCATTCAAAATGTGAACTCAACTCTGCAACAAGAATCAGAGGATTACATTCTTTTTAAGTAGTCAATCGTATGTTGGTATATCAAAAATGCGTTGTGGTAAAATTGTGAGGCACATTTGAAGACACTGAGGGATGTTGGCCCTAGGAAACTACTCACAGAGAAACTGCAAGCTTTTTTTATCTTAAAATTGGATAGGAGTGCTGCGAGAAATTGACAGCTACATTAAGAGTTGTGAATGTGGCTGTAATTATTAATGTAATAGTAATTAACGCAGTTTTCGATATAATTATTATGGGAGTCAATTTATGTTTAACTCAGGAGAAAGTTCGAGATTGGAATTCATTCCTAGACAATCCGAAACAAGTCTTAAGTCTTTCAATTACCATCTAACTAATTGAATCAGGAAACAATTTAAAACCAATTTAATGCGACATTTCAGACCTTTTTAATCGTGCAAATCTTCAGATTGAAAATAATTCTACATTATGCCTATGCCGGGGTTGAATTTAGTTTCTTTTACGCTCTCTTTTTCGACAACAATTTACAATTCAAAATGTTCTGTATGTGCAATGAAAAATATTCTATTATTCTCGGAAAACCATTATAATTAGGTAAACAATACAACGCAACAGAAAGTCCTCTTCCATTCTACTTATACAAACAAAATTAATAGATTATTATAAGATACAACGAACTAACCTGAAGTTATGTTAATTCTCAATTATACAGTCTCGTTAATGATGATTACGTATGTAGTTGTTTAAAATCAATTTTGTTTGTGGTCCACTGTAATCATCCTAGGAAATTATGAAAAATAAGCCACAATTATCCACTTTGAACTCTATATTTTTTGTTTCTTTGGATTAAGTACTTTACCACTTCATTATTAAACACAAACTATCAAATAGAATGTTAAGTGTGTGTGAAATCCTTTTTTGTGGGCCGCCCTGTCCGGAAGGGTACGCCGTTGCATGGATGACGTGCACAGTTGGTACTACGAACTGTAATGGTACACGTCTAAATTTCAACGCGCAAAGTTGGTAGTGTACGATATGTGTCCGTGCAGAGTTATGAGTGCACCATATGTGCACAAGCACATTTAGGAGCACACGAAATGACCAAATAATAAATTGAGCTAGAAAATCGCATCAAAGTGTTGCACAATGGGTAATTTTAATTTGTGAGATAATTTAGTTGCAAAATGTTTGCAAAGTTTTGCACGTTCACAGTCAGGAATATAGAATCTTTGCACGTGCACCCTTAGGATTGTACCATATGTGCACATAGACGTGTTTAGTTAGACATTTAATTGTTTTAGGTTCAAAGTGCACAGATAGGAGTCTACCATATGTGTGAATTGCGTATCGATAGGAACACATTTCGAATTCATTTTTTTATCACACACCTTCTGGATTCTTTTGAAATAAAATCATATTAAATTCATAATTATTTCGGACAAACAGAACAAGGTTTTGAAGAAAATAGCAGTTGGGATAAAATTCAGAATATATCTCACAAATTATGATATATGTATACGTTTAAAAATATGTGCTTTAAATTATCGGTAAATGTTGTACCTATTATTATATTTACCAATAGAATTGAGTATAAGCGCTAAGGATAAGGCAAGATTATGAAGAACCCTCATCTTGTTGAATTGCAGAAAAAACTTATTAATCTGATACTGAAGAGTTGAATCAACAATGTCACCAATGAATATGCTTCATTGGATCATATAATACATATGTCTCATTGTCGTCATTTCATAGATTGCAGGTGTCAAGTTTGTCCTTCTGAGATATTTACATTTGACGAGAGTCAGTTTAAAGAAAAAAAATTCCTTACTAAATTCGTTGAGAGTGATATCAAGATTTATATAATGTTTTATGTTACAGAGACATCCTGCGCTTAAATATATTGAAAGAACCGAAAAAATTATTTTCATCCACCCGAACCAACGATGGTCCAGTGAATTGTCAATCACTAACACTTTAACTTTAAAACAGATTTTTTTATCACAAAAAGGCAATTATGCGTTGATTATCTATTAATCGTACTTTTAATCCCTGCATGGATTTAAGCCCTTTTCTGATATTTGGTAGTCGCTCCTCAGAAGGAAGTATAGATTGAATGGAAATTATATTAATCGGAAAACAGTAAATGTCGTTTCAATTGAAGGAAATTTGTCTTAATAGGGCCCGTGTGCGAGTTTGCGTCTGCACCTCAAGTAGGAACGACTTTGCTAGGCAAACAGCGGCAACCACTGTTAGGTTTTCTTTTATATTGATAAGAAATTTGTTTTGGCTCGACCCAAACTGCCAGCGTTGGCAGTCAGAGACTGGCCGACTATCTGCTCAACCTGTGAACTATATGAAATATTTATTTCAATAATAGTAATAGAAGTAATATTTATAAACGTATAGTAAACTTCCGAGACATATTCAGTTCTCTGATGTATACTTTCTTTATTTTTATCAAACTTTGGATCACAAACAGTATTCTATTTTAGGTTTGCATTTATTTTTAATGAATCGACGGTGTAGATAATTGTTGCTTACAAGTAGTTTAATTTAAGAACTGGAAAATTCTTCGGGATTCGACGACTGTGCCCAATGGAGTTTCACTTACTAATTCTGGGGTCAATTCGAACACCGAGTCGCTTCCCATGTTGATGCCCACCCGTTCTCCATATTTATTATAAAACCACGAAGAACTGTATTAGTTTCCATTATTGCAACGACGTCGCCAGTGGATGTTGTTAATACTTTTTGTTCTTCAGTTGGCGTAGGCACATAGGTACTACGTCCTACTCGCAATCGAATCGGTTTTTTGGCAGGAAAAGTATATCTTCGAATTTCGAATTGCTGGTGCGGATCGGTGTGGGGAATAAGCCGAATAAGTCCAAGGTCTTCAACTTCAAATCCAAGTCTCTTTAACGAACGATACCTGATAGAAGGAGACCTGGATCTGGCACGAAGAGAAGGCTCGGTATGTGGAAGATCCCTAACCGGAGAATGAGATCTGGTTGGAGGAGACCTGGATCTAACACGTATAGGAGGCTCAGAAGAAGGAGAAGGCCGGACCGGAAAATGAGGTTTGGCAGAGGAAGACCTGGAGCTGATACGAATAAGCAGTCTAGCAGGAGGAAAAGACCTTTCAGGAGATTTATGTCTGTCAGGAGAATCAAAAGTTCCAAAACGAGGAACACCAGGGATAGGTTCGCCATTAGGTAAATATTCGAACTGTGAACTCAACTTTGCAACCAGAAACAAGAGGCACTTTTGACTGCAGATGACATGATTTTTGATTGTTTTATTAATTTGTAAATAGCTCCTTTTCTATTCGCAAAGCTCCCGGCGGGAGCACGTTCCGCCCATAAGACATGTAGGTTTGACAGTTTCATTTTGTTTGAACTATTATTTTGTACTTTTTGATCTTCCTTTTATTTAAAATTAAAATATTCAAGTTTCCATGCGGCTGACTCGGAGATTTAAGCATGGATTGATTATTTTGGTGTGGTTTTGTATTTTCATATCTGGTAGATGAGCTTATTCCAGAGGGAAAGGATTACGGAAGTTCGTCACGCTGACAATATGTTCTCATCCAGGACGGAACGTCAGCCACACCCTAGTCCACGGAACCGACTATTCGTGGGAACAACAAGCTGTTGCGCACTGAGGCGGAAGTGCGGATAGGATTCCTGCCTTCAAAAACTGCACCATTACAAGAAGCCATGGAATATTGTTGGTGGCGGCATACATTCGGCATTGAGGAGGTGGACTACCTGCAAATTTTCTCAGACCCTGGTCTACAGTGGTGACGCGGCGAATAAATCTGGCATGCAAATGCGCGGAAGATGTAAATTGGCTCACGACGTAAGTAACTGGGACCGACCATCGACGTGAAGAGCAGCGGGAGAATGACTTTTTGTCGGACGAGCGAATTGTAAATTCGCGCAGAACGGAGAGGTGCTACGTACGGTAGAAAAGTGGTATGTTTACGAAATTAAAATTCAAGAATTTCAAATGAGATTAAAATCAAATTCAAAATCCTATTTAACGTCCACTACTCAAGTTAATGTATAGTTGGTTGGTTGCCTCCTCATTTTTCCTTCCTCTTCTTTATTTTTGTCCAAAGAAAATTTTTTTTTCAAGAAAGTTTTTTTTTAAATTACAATAGGAGCATTTTATGGTGGTTGTCCAAATTTGGTCGCTGGATTTTTATTGTCAAGAATTCTATACATTGGCTCACGAAATTAATTCGTTTTGACTATTTGCCATTGTTCGGTCTTATTTTTACACCCTTCGAACTGTCGGTTGTCTTGAGGGCTGCGTGAGAACTTTGCAATGATAAGACGATCAAATTTTCTTTTACAAGTGATAGCATCCGTGGTCACGATGTTTTGTCCTGTTCAAATTTTACCTATTTGATTTCACGCTCCAGAATTGACTATAGCACGTAGACTCTTTTATTGTATAAAATCAAACTATTGAATTAAGTCATTCAGTGTCAATCGGAATTTATATATGTTTATATATTCTTAAATTATTTTATCACTATAATTTTCTGTAATAATTTTCTCATGGTGATTTTTGTAAAATTGTAATTGACCTCATTGAGCGTTTCCACCAGTGGGAATTTTGTAAAAATATCACATCTTAGGTGTACATTCATTTTTGATGGATTATTGGATTAATGGACATGTCTTAAAAATAGCACTTCAAAATTTTTTGGGATTCGTTGATTACGGTCTACTGGAGTTGGACGGGCTAATGGTGAGCTCAATTCGAACACTGCGACACTTTCTATTTTCATGCCCGCCCGTTTTCCATCCTCTTGATATATTCCACGAAGAAGTGTATTATATCCTATTATTGCAACGATGTCTCCAATGAATGTTGTTAATACCAGTTGTTATTTGGTTAGCATGGGCCTAGATTTGATACGTTCTACTCGCAATTGATTTTCTTCATCAGCAGGAAACGTGTATCTTCGAATTTCGAAACGTCAGTGCGCATTGAGGTGGAAATGGAGCCGAATTTTGTCAATGTATTTACGTTCAAATCCAAGTACAAGAAAAGAGCGATGCCTGAGAGGAGGATACCTAGACCTGCCACGTAGAGAAGGCTTGACTGGCAAAAGATGCCTGACCGTAGAGTGAGATCTGGTAGGAGAAGAAGTGCCGGAACGAGGTATAAGAAGAATGTGGTCTCTATCAGGTGAAGATTCCGATTGTGAACTCAGCTTTAGAACAAGAAGAAGAGGAAATTAATTTATCCAAAGGTAGTTCACGTACAATAAATTCGTCAAAAACTTCCAACTCAGGAAGATCCAAAGCATCATTACTCAAAGAAACTCCTTGTATACATAACATGAATAAAGGCTAAAAACAAGTTGAGCCATGAATGCAGTAGTTAGTTAGTTAGTTGTAGTGTAGGCGGGGGGGGGGGGCGTGAGGTACTAACCCTGGCGCTCAAGCTATGAACCCAATTGTACCATACCCGTATTTATTCTCAAGGCTGTACTCCGAATCCGGCCATCCTTCGCCGAGTGTTTTTGGATCTCGGTGGGTTTCGTTGTTACCAACGTTCTGAGATTATACCTCTCAGGTGCCAGGAATACTTATTGCACAGTACATGACGTCCTACTTTGTTGATCAGGCAAAGTGATCCTCACCCACTCTGCCATTTGGCAGCCTCCCTTATGCAAAACTATGTTATAAGCAATTTTTAATGCAAAATATAAAGAAATTAGTTGTTTATATCACTGAAATCGTTGCAAAGAGATCTTTACATCTGTAGAAACCACTCATTCAGATTTTTAATATTGTTTTAATTAATTATTGCATCCTTAGCCTTAAAATCAGTAAGTGTACGTCTCATAAATCATATCTGCGTGAAAAGGCAGCACCCGTAAAAATCGGGAGTAGCTACACAATCTAGGAAACCAGTACCTTAATTAGAGGCAGATTTCGTAGAGCCGATTCAGAATTTCACCAGCATCTGTACCTTAACATATGAATCAACAATTTTTTCTTAGATGCCAAAAAAATTTCAAAAAACGATTCAAATATCTATTAAATTTAAAGGAATAGGAAAAATCAGATTTGAATGTTTTCGTCGATTTTCTACGTTCACTAGTTGTTATTACTGCCTTTTTCCATAAAACGGCTGAAAAGTAGTACCGCAAATCACCCCAAGTGGCCGGTAACTTGACAGAGTTGCAGTAATTAAGAAAAACTAACAATCACCGATTACATGTATTTTTTATTAAAAAATAAGCGTTTACACATGTGCCTTAGCCAAGTCATAATTTTTATGCTCAAATATTTTCGTAAGAATATAAAAGAACTTCTTTTCTATCTTCTTCCGAAAAGGAGAGGACAGGAAATTCAAAAAGATTGAAGCCATGCGAACCATAATACATTGACCCTTTAATGTAACTACCAGTTGCTTCAAATAATTAAAACATTTTGATCCGAGTTCGGATCAAAAATGATATTATAGTTCAGGTTTACATTTATTCTAAACGAATCAATGGTGCATATAATTACCGCTTATACATGGTTTAATCGTAGTACTTGAAAATTCTTTGGGATTCGGCGACTATGGCCTAATGGAGTTTCACGGACTAATTCTGGGGTCAATTCGAACACCTCGCTGCTTGCCATGTTGATGCCCACCCGCTCTCCATATGTATTATAAAATCCACGAAGAACTGTATTAGTTTCCATTATTGCAACGACGTCGCCAGTGAATGTTGTTAATACCTTTTGTTCCCCAGTTGGCATGGGCACATATGTACTACGTCCTACTCGCAAATGAATCGGTATTCCGGCGGGAAATGTGTATCTCCGAATTTCGTATCGCTGGTTCGGATTGGTGTAGGGAATGAGCCGAACATGTCCAAGGTCTTCAGTTGCAACTCCAAGTACGCGTGAAGAACGATACCTGGGGCGAGGAGCACTGGACCTGGCTCGAGAAGAAGGCTCGGTAGGCTGAAGATCCCTGCCCGGAGAATGAGATCTGGCACGAGGAGATCTTGACCTAACACGAAGAGGAGGCTCAGCAGGAGGAGAAGGCCTGACCAGAAAATGAGGGTTGGCAAGGGGAGACGTAAGGCTGACACGAATAGGCAGCTCAGCAGGAGGAGAAGACCTTTCAGGAGATTTATGTCTGGCAGAAAAATCAGAAGTTCCGAAACGAGGAACACCAGGAATAGCTTCGCCATTAGGTAAGCATTCAAACTGTGAACTCAACTCTGCAACAAGAATCAGATGATTAGATTGTTCTTAAAGTAGACAATCATATGTTGGTATATAAAAAATACGTTGTGGTGAAATTCTGAGCCAAGATTGAAGGGATTGAGAGATTTTTGCCCTAGGAAACTGCTCACAGAGAAATTGCAAGCTTTTTTATCTTAAAATTAGTTAGGAGTGCTGCGGAAAGTTGACAGCTACATTAAGAGTTGTGAATGTGGTTCTAATTATTAATGTAATGGTATTCGACGTAGTTTTCGATATAATTATTATTGGAGCCGATTTATTAGTTTTAAGTTCGAGGTAGGAATTGATTTCTAGATTATCGGCAACCAGTTTCAAATCCTTCAATTAGCAACAAACTAATTGAATCCGGAAGCAATCCGAAACAATTATATTTCGTCTCGTGCTCGAGATTCCGTATGTAGATGTTTAAAATCACCTTATGAATGTCGTTTTTAAACTACTTTGCTCCGTTATTTCACTCAATCATTATTGACAGAATTATTAACATGAAAAGTGAACATTTATGTCTTTGACAGGACAATAGCACCAAAAGTTTCGTTCTGGTCTAAAGTCTGGCAGCTATACACTCTGTTAAACATTTGATGTGTCTGACGAGCCGACGGCGTTCTGGATAATATTTATAATTGCTTCCTTCGTGAATGCTGCAAAAGTCTAAGAATGTGGAGTGATATAAGGTGATAAGTTTTTGTTCACACCATAATCGTGTTTAATATTTTTAACTCATCTGTAGATGGATCGGGCTGATACAGGATCAAAAGGTTTTTCGATTGATATGAATAATTGTTGAGGAGACCCTCTTAAATCTTTCAGTACGTGAATTTAATTTGTAGACCTCATGCTGGAGAGCATCGTGGTTTACTATTAAATTTTGGAATAGAAAGAAGTGGCTGTACTGCTGCTGGCCTGGATATATTTATGAAATCTGAGATTTTCATCACCCATCCTGCAATAATCTTCTTAATGTTTTCCAGTGCGATTAATGAAATGGTTTGTGCCCGTTGGGCGGTTGCCAAAGGAAACATCAATACTGTCTTCTGAGTTAATTGTACCATTCTTCCAATGTACTCCATTCTTCGAACGTCCCTGACTTTGTTGTATTTGGGCTCTGGAGGTCTTTGTCTGAAAAATCCGTTCAAAAAATCTCGAGACATTTGCATCAATGGAGATTCTATCTCCAACGATCAACGCTGAAGCAGGTTTTGCCCATGAAGAGTTAAATATAATAACCCTGTATCGAATGAGTGCACCAAAAATTCAAGAACGGGTCATGTTCGGCTAAAAACGGATTTTTCACCTGGGCTTCACAGTACTGCCATACCTTTTTTATTGCTAAATAATACTGCTTTAGTATTAAGACGAACAAGGGTTTTGATAATAATAACTCCTGGAGGTAAGGGAATGAATGATTCTTTTTGTTTTGAGTTGAATGCCGTGGTGACACTTGTCAAGAAGAAGTAGTACTACATATGTAATATCGAGAATGAGACGAAATATAATTTGTTTTTTATTTAATTCTTTAATTCAACCGAAACCCCGCAGAATCCCATCAATAATAAGTCTGGACCACAAATAGATCGTTAGTTCAAATTCAATTTGGAACCTTATACTTTATAAATCTATAACGTCAGGTTCGCAATCCACAATGTTCAGAAAAATATAACTAAAAACTCAATTTTCTCAAAAGTTTGACGTGATAGAAAGATTACATTCTCCAATTCAGATTCAGCAACAAAGAAGTTAGGGGGACCACATAATCGTAGTACGGGTACTGTTTAAAATATTTTTGTTGTTTACTGTAGTCATCCCAGGAAATTATAACAAATAAGCAAAAATTACATACTTTCAACTCTGTATTTTTCGTTTCTTTGGGTTTTGCACTTTACTACTTAATTATTAAATACAAATTACGAAATAGAATGTTAGAAATGTTATTGACATTTAAATTTAAATTTAGGGAGTATATTTTTTATTATTTTATTTTACTATAAATCTATTACAGTCACTCGATTTCAATTCTTAATGAAGGAAGAATGTTGACTATTCCAAAAAATACTGAAAAATAGTCTTGGAAATTTTTTTTGCATGCCGCCATGGCGGGCAGGGTACACCTTTGCATGGATGACGTACACAGTTATGACTGCACCATATGTACATGTGCACAGTTGTAAACATAAAAATGACCAAGTATCAAACTGAGCTAGAAAATTGCTTCAAAATGTTGCACAATGGGTAATTTTTGTTTGTGACATAATGTAGTTGCTAAATTTTTGCAACGTTTTGAACGTCCATATTGGGAATGTAGAATCTTTGCACATGCACCTTTAGGATTGTACCATATGTGCAGATAGACGTGTTTAGTTAGAAATTTACTTGTGTCAGGTTCAAAGCGCACATATAGGAGTGTACCATATGAAATAAAGTCATATTAGATTCATACTCATTTCCGAGAAACTCAAACAAAGTTTTGAAGAAAATAGCAGTTGTGGTAAAATTCATAATGTATCTCACAAATTCTGTTTTATGTATAGGTTGAAAAAATGTGCTTACAGTTACAGATAAGGGTTACACATATTATCATATTTACCAATAGAATTGAGGATAACTGCTAAGGATAAGGCAAGATTGTTGAGAATCCCCATCTTGTTAAATTAGCGACAAAACTGATTATTGTAATATTGAAGAATTTAATTAACAATGTCGCCAATAAAGATGCTTCATTAGATTATACAATACCTACACATATCTCATTTTCGTATCTCATAAATTAGAGGTGTCAAGTTTGTCCTTCTAAGATATTTACATTTCAATACAGTCAGTTTCAAGATGAAAGAAATAAGTTACTAAATTCGTTGAAAGTGATATCAAGATTTATACAATATTTTAGGTTACAGAGGCATCCTGTTTTTAAATTTATTAAAAGAACTCGAAAGACGAATTTCATCCACCTGAGCCAACGATGGTTTTCCAATATTTGGTAGTTGCTCCTAAGGAAAAAGTATCGATTGGATGGAAATTATAACAATCGGAAGATTTAAGAATGCAGATTCACGAAAATTGAGATCTAATTTAAATAATTTCAATATTAATTGATATTCCTGGTTTGAAATTCCTCAAAAAATAAGTTTTTTATTTTATTGTAAATATAGTTAACGCAGTCAATGTGCGATTTATGCGATGTTCTGATTTAAGGAAAGTCTAAACTGGGGCCCTAGGCAAAGAGCGGCAACAACTTTGGTGTTCTTTTTTATTGATAAGAAACTTATGTTGGCTCGACCCAAGCAGCCAGGGTTGTCAGTCAGAGACTGGCCAAATATCGGTTCAAGGTGTGAACTATATGAAATGTTTATTTCTATAATAGTAATGAAAGTAATATTTATATACGTATAATGAACTTGCAATACATATTCAGCACTTCAATATATTCTTTCTTTATTTTTATCCAACTTTGGGTCGCAAAAAATATTCTATTTTAGGTTCACATTTATTTTTAATGGATAGACAGCGTAGATAATTGTTGCTTACAAGTGATTTAATTTACGCACTTGAAAATTCTTCGGAATTCGACGACTGTGGCCCAATGGAGTTTCACTGACTATTTCTGGGGTCAATTCGAATACCGCGCCGCTTTCCATGTTGATGCCCGCCCGTAATCCATGTTCATCATAAATTCCACGAAGAACTGTATTAGTTTCCATTATTGCGATGACGTCGCCAGTAGATGTTGTTAATACTTTTTGTTCTCCAGTTGGCAAGGGCACAAGAGTAATACGTCCTACTCGCAATCGAAGTGGTTTTTCGACAGGAAAAGTATATCTTCGAATTTCGAATTGCTGGTGCGGATTGGTATGGGGAATAAGCCGAATAAGCCCAAGATCTTCATTTCCAAATCCAAGTGTGAGTAAAGATTTATGCCTCACAGGAGGAGACTTAGACCTGACTCTAGGAGGAGGCTGGTCAGAAGGAAGAGACCTTTCAGGAGAATTGTGTCTTTCAGGAGAATTAGAAGTTTCAACACGAGGAACACCAGCGATAGGTTCGCCATTCGGTAAGCATTCAAAATTTGAACTCAACTCTGCAACAAGAATCAGAGGATTACATTTTTTTCAAATCTCAAATAAATTTATGGAGAAGTATTACATATATTATTATATGTACCAATAGAGTTGAGGATGACCACTAAGCATAAGGCGAGAGTACGAAAAATCCCCATCTTTGTAAACTTCACGAAAAACTGATAATAATGAAGAATTTGAGTATAAAATGTAACTAATGAAGATTATAGTATTTCATTGGATTATGTGATACATATATCGCATTGTCTTTATGTCCTAGATAAGGGATGCTAAGTTTGTCCTTATGAGATATTTACATTTCATTAGAGTCAGATTCAGAAAAAAATGTAATTACTAAACTCGTTAAAAGTGATATCAACAAATATATAATGTTTTAGGCTACAGGGACATCCTGTGTTAAAAATATAAAAAGAACTGAAAAGCTCAATTTTATTTACCTGATCCAACGAGGTTTTTATTCCTGGTTTCATGTATTTCAATAAAAGCAAATTTTGAATTTTTGGTGATATATAGTTCGGGCATTAAATTTCGTTCCGATTCAAAGAGGTGCAAAATAATTCAAGGAGATTTGTCGGAATTGGTGCTCAGGACTTTTTCAGCAAAGAAGTTGCAGTCTAACTTATGAGGAGATGAAAGTTTCTTGCAATTTTGCCTAACCCTTACAAAATATTGTGTAATGATAGTGGGCGGAGTCTTCTTCGATCAGTACCTAAAAATTGTTTTTAGTTCAAATTATAATTTACGTTATCCCCATATGAACAAAATCTTCTTTTATCTTCATTTAATAATGCCCATTTAGTCTCATATTACTCCCAAACATGAATCAACCTCAATGTTCTGCATCTTAATTTTGTAATTTTTTGTAATTTTATAAGATCACTTACAATACAATCATTTCTGGTTATATCTTTAACTTTTTCCAATCTTCTTTATATCGATAATAATGCTTATTATTTAATCGATGAGGAAATCTGTGCAGGCTTAGAAGCATCACTTGACGTAAAAAACATTTTTTTGGAGTTAATGTTCTGACTTTGTTCTTGGAGTAATAGAACGCTTGTCTTGAAGTTGTCGTTTCAATTTGTCACTATCTTTATTTATTCAGAATAGTGAAAACAGTCTGCAAAATTTTTGCTAGTATATTAACTAGTATTGAAAAATGACTCATAGGGGAAACTTTTTCCGAAAAAGAAAACTAAAGATGAAATTTCCAGGTCCTAACTATAACTTCTATGTCAGTTTTGTATTTCTATCAATCATTTTATGATTTTTGCATTAATAATGAATTTATTTAAAACTATCCGTAAGAAATAACTTATTATAGTTTAATTATCAAATTACCGTGTGGAAAAATTACAAACATTTTCAACAGTGCCTCAAATATTGTACATTTACAATATTCTAACAGTCAGAAGCGGTTTCCGGAAAACTGGGACGGGTTCTATGACCTCCCAGTCTCAGCTGATTTACAAGTCTAAGGGAACTGTTGCCATACTTCAAATTGCGTATGTTTTCATCTCTGTTTTAATATTCTCCAACAGGTTATGGGCCCAAATGTCACAGAGTTAGGTTTAGTATAAGTTGTAAAAAAGGTACAGTTGAGGAATTGAAAGTGGACAGTGCGTGTATGTGTACGTCAGGCGATATTTTCAAAGCAAAATCTTTAGTTGAAGTGAGTGGTTTCGTACACGATCGACAGTGATAAAACTGAAAGAGACAGTACCCGATTCCGTTTTTCATCGGACGAGTGAAATAATGAAAATTATCAAATATGGAAGTACAAAATAGAACATTCATTAATCAAGGACAAATTATTAGACGTAATTTTAAAAAATTCTCAAAATCCTGTGACTGAAGCATGGACTTAACGGAACGATCAAGCTCGTGCAATATCGGGCTGTTTGTGGAGGATAATCGACTGATTCACATTATCCACGACAAAACTACACAAGAGGCTTGGCTTAATAATAGTCCCGAATAGCACAGATGTTCTCTCAAGCATTCCTGGAACATTCCAATGGACGATTCTAAGAATTTCAAAAAATGTCCCGGGAAGGTACCCTGAAGTAAGTAAATATCCACGTATCAGAAAAGGTTCCCAAGGATGGTTCGGGTAATGTTTGTTTATAATTAAATTAATTTAATGAAAAAATGATTACGAACCTTCCCCGAATATTCATTGGGGACCTTCTCTGATACGCGGACATTTACCTACTTCCGGGAAGCTTTCTGAAACATTTTTCTGAATTCTCCGAACCTCCTATTGGAATGTTTCAGGAATTTTTGGAAAAACTTTTATGCTATTCGGGGCGTTAGCACCAGAAGTCATCTGTATCAAGCTAGCTATTTATGCTCAAGCAGATATGCAGATTAACGTCTTCTGCAGTTGGAAACATGGAAGATCACATTCCAGAGATTTTGGATCTTTTAAGTAAATGACGTCTCTTAGGGAGAAAATAAATGTCAATCAGAGGAAAGTTAATTGAGGAATCTAATATTCGCGAAGGGGTTGAAGACTGCAGTGTTCGAAGCGAAACTGGTATAAAGGTATATTGCTGTAAAAGTAACAAAAGCAAGTACGAAAGTTGACATTTTCCAGCAAATCAACAAGGATAGTTACGGAGTGACAGAATGGGGAATAATAATTCGGATTGTGGACAAGGACAAAGTTATAATATTGAAAGTAAAATATGTTATCTATGTACCTAGGCTTGGGTTAAATTTACTGTTAGTGAAAATTTTGGTTAAAAAAAGTCATCAAGTAATCTTCCACGATGACGGTTGCAGTGTTATGAATATTAAAAACCGTAAGGTAATGGCTGCAGGCAATTTATCTACGAAATCATACTAAGTGAGGGTAGAAAAAATCAGGTGTAACAAGGATTAAAATGGCCCGTGTAGCAGTAAAGGACTCATTTTAAAAAGAAAATTATATTCAGCAGCGATCTCTATACAAACCAACTGACAGGCGCACCCACACAGCGAACAGAACAAGGACTAGGATAATAAGAGACTCTGCACAGTTACATAAAGTAAAATTAGGAAGTTAAGGAAGGGTCATCTAAAAAAGTCAGAAGCTCATTGAAAATAGAAGACAGAATCTTCTGATTTGAGCACCTGAGATGAGAGAAACATTGATTTATCAACGGATTTCAGCACGGAAGAGGAGAATGCAGTTCATAACTCAAGTATTACAGATTTAAAGGAAGAAAGTGAATTTTTAAAGCTTAGGAGTTCTGAATGAAATAACGAAGGTGTACCACCCGAAGGGTACATGAGTTTTTCAAAAGAAACTAGCTAAAGTGCAAGAAGAAACTGCGAGAAAAGTAAGCAAGAATAGAAATCTGCCTGAAGGACATTTAGGACCCTGATATTGAAAAGAGTTATGGAAAGCAGTGGTTTTGAAGTTATACGATGGTGTAACAAGTTTGTGATTATATTTGTACAACCTTCACCAGAATCGGAGAGTAAACCATAGTTGCGTATGATGGGCCAATGAATGGGAAAACATTTCTGCAGTAATTTATTATTTTAGGTATGTTGTTCAAGCGGAGTTTTTGACGATAATTCGCCCGGTTCTCAGAATATCTAACCCTTCCCCTCTTCAAGGTTTTCATCTAATATCCATCCTCTGTGCCTTGTCTAAAACTTTCGAACGCATTGTCCATCAGCAACTTACTGCACAAATTGAAACAAACAATGTAATGGACCCAATGCAATCTAGGTTCCGTGCCAGCCACAGTACACTTACAGCTTCACTTAAAGTAACTTCTGACCTGAAACTGGCCATTGATAGAAGGAAAATAACGGTTTTTTTCTTTTTAACTTTTCTAAGGCGTGTGATACAGTTAACCATGCTTGCACACACTCTATTTAATATTTATACATCTGAACTTGGTAACGAACTTTTAATTTCAGTCGTTAAAACAATCACCGTCGCATTTTAATTGCAATACGTATCACCTGTTCCTAATTGGGCTATCTAACCCTAGGAACATTCAATCAATAAATACAAATACAAGCTCTGGCTGGAAAAGTTGGGCCGATGGGAAATTCGCGCGTAGATGGTTGGTACGGTGGGCGACTGAAATAGTTAAAATTATGAGAACAATTAAAATTTGCACGCGCCGATTAACTGCAATTCGCTTGAATCTGGATTCCTAAATGTTCCGATTTGAATAGCTTTTATTTAATCGATTCTTTTTCATCCTGAACAGAAACACCGCTAAATTAAAAAGTCGCGCTTCACAGATACCTCAGAAGCGTAATTCTCGTCAATGTATACAAACAGGATGAAAACTGAAGGCTGTTGTAGACTTTTTTTGATATTTCATTCCTCATTTTGTATCGAAACACAATACGAAGGGGTTCATAAATAAATATATGAAGGAGGTACAGTACGGAGAACCAGCTGTGCAAGAAATGCAACAGAAATACCGCGTAAAAGAAAATTCGACTATGTTCAATTACGGGTTATCACGTAGTTATTGCGCAAGAATTGTAGAGTATAATACGCGAGGACATACTCCCTGTAGCTATTGTAGGGTAGTCTCCCTTGTTTGAAAATTTTGGGACAGAAGGTTAAGTTGAAGCGCAATCCTTCCAAAGTCCTCCTTCCCTTTTTTTATGCAGGTTAAAGTTAACTAAATTGAATTTGTATATATTATTAAACTGTTCTTATTCCTTGTTTTGGATTTCAAAGACATCAGCACATGACACTATTTAACGTGGATATAAGATGGTATATAGTAATAAACTTGTCCCCGTAATTTATAAGATTTCTGTGTGTTCAATGATATTATTAGCCTCTAATAATTTCTATCATAAAATATTTTCGTAAGGGAATGAAGAACCAATATTTTACGTATTTTCGAATGACGGAGGCTACAGTTTTCAGAAAATATTATACTCATGAATACCATAATACATTGCCCATTTATTTATTACCAGTTACTTACAACACTTGTAATATTTTGATCCGACTTCGGATCATTAATGATATTA
Organism: Andricus curvator; assembly: GCA_932195095.1. NCBI lineage: Eukaryota > Metazoa > Arthropoda > Insecta > Hymenoptera > Cynipidae > Andricus > Andricus curvator. The sequence goes on along the minus strand of CAKNYM010050559.1, from coordinate 215,253 downwards.
TACAAGTTTACATTTATTTGTAATGAAATAATTCTGTGAAGAATAATTGTAGTTTATGCGTGGCTAAAACGTATCACACTAAAATTATTTTGTATTTGGAAACTCCGGCCTAATGGAGTTTCATGGACTAATTCTAGGCTCAATTCGAACACTGTGCCGCTTGCCATGTTTATGCCGACCCGTTTTTTTATACATTATAAATGAGCATAACTTGCTTAATCTCCAATAAAGTGTATTTATATTATAGATTTTTAAAATATTATTAAGTGCTAAAAAGAAATTGCAACAAATATTTTCAGAAATCCTTTGGTCAGTTTCAAGATATTAGTGCGAAAATAAGCCCTCCAAATTATATCAATTTATCTGCCACCGCTTTCAAGTTATCGTGTTCACAAGAAAGTGTGACATCCACACATGCACACACACATTTACACACACATCCCCCCACGCACACAAATCCGGACAATTGCTTAGAACATTGCATTAGACATTTTTAAATTGAGGAAGGTTCAATTAAATTAATTAAAAAATTTTCGAAAATGTTACCATTACATATTAATTTTTAATTAATAATTGCACTTGCACGTTTAAGAGTGTATTATATGTGCAACTATATGCGTCTAGTTAGAAATTTTATCTTTAAAGTTGGATGTGCAGAGTTTAGAGTGTACAACCTTTGCACTTGTGCGGTTAGGATTGTACCATATGTTTGCATGAAAATATCAGTTGGGATGAAATTTATATGCGATCTCACAAATTCTGATTTGTGTATGGGTTAAAAATATAATTTTAATCATAGATAAGTATTAAATATATAATTATACTTACCAATAGAATAGAGGATGAATACGAAGCAGCAAGCGAGAGTGTGAAGAATTCCCATCCTTATAAATTAGAGGAAAAACTGATGAATGTATTAATGAAGAATATGAGAGACAATGTAGCTAATCAAGATTATCGTGCTTCTTTCAAATATATAATACATGTACCGCATAGTCGTTATCTCATATATCAAAGGCGTCGAGGTAGTCGCTTCGAGAAATTTACATTTGATTAGAGTCAGCTTGAAGGAAAAAGTGTATTTACTAAATTTTGGTGTAAAAGATATCAACATTCATATTACGTTTCAGGTTTCAGTCGCTATCACAGTAACTCTCAAAGCTATTTTTTGATCACAAGAAAGCGATTGTGTATTGATTTTACATTGATCGTCCTTTACACAGAGTCTAATGATAAAGTCTTGTGCAAACTATTAGCATTCTGGTAATGACATTCGTGGGAAAATCAGGAAATTTAAGAATGCCAATTCATCAAAACTGGGGTCCAATTCAAATCAATTGAATATCACTTCATATTCCTGGTTCGAAATTTCTTAATAAAACAAAATTTTGAATTTTTTGTGGAACATGCTCATGCTGGACGGAGCGACGCCCCACCCGAGAAGTATTTGAAGCTATACATAAAGTGTATGGAAATCTAGTGATTAGTCGGGGGTACCATAAGTTTCCTCAGGGGGGAATAGTATAAACTTCTTACTCGCGAGATATGAACCCATAAGATTATTTCTTATGGGGTTACAACAAAGACCGCTCCTATTCCAATAACCCCAAAACAAAGGAAGAATTGATAGCAGCCGTAAAGAAAGCAGTTGGTGGCATTACAAAAAACGATTTGGAATTTGGCCTTGGGAGGTCTTGGCTGTGAATCACTTTGATTTTAGCTCCCACCCAAGGTTGTAATTCGCCAATAGCTTCCCTGATCCAAGTTTTGGACACTTCGTCCGAACAGATGATGATAAAAGCATAATATTTGAAGCGGCAATCTTCAGAACTTGAGATGACTTTGCCAGGTTGCACCTCATAGATTTTCTTCTCTAATTCCGGTTCAATAATACTGCCCTCCATCGTCATCGAGTTTCGTTATTGGGATCCCTTCGTCTATCACCACTTTTAGGTAACATAGATGGGCCTGGCTATAAGAGACTGTTAGACCTCTCATCCACATTTTCTTCTGTTCCCTACATTCATTCGGTGTGGCCCTATCAGGATTGGGCCTCTTTTGAGTCCCAATTTCGCTCGTTGCATTCGATTGATTTAACAATTGGCATCTTATCCTCTCCCTAACAGTTTTCGAGAATGTAGCTCGTCGTGGTTTTACCGTTTTTTTTTATCTCCGGCCAAGCCAAAATACAATTCATGTCTTTCGTCAATATTTATCACTTGCTGCGATAAACATTTATGAAAGTAAATACAGTGAAAGATTATTAGTAATTATATTGCGATAGAAAGAGCCATAGAAATCAATAGTTTTTCAAATTGTTTGATGGTAGATACATCATGTTTGTGAATATATTCGTGATATTCTTAGTAGAATAGGAAATTATTCCAGAAAAGCTGACGTGAAGTGACGCAAAGTGCAGTCCTAGGTATCCGGCAACGGCACTGGTATTGGAGGCACTTTCTCGTTAATAATAATGTTGCTGATCTTGTAATATCTATCGCATAAGTTGCAGTTATTTAGATTCTTTTAGTTATGACCTTGTTAAAATTAAAATTAAAATCTGCTTTTATAGAAAATGTATTTTGAAAATAAATATATTTATTACCCGTGTCAATGGGAACATAGAGGCATTTGGGAAAAGTTAAGCATTATTTTGGTTGAGTTGAAAATATTTTGTTTGTTCATTAGGTATAAATTTTGAAATCTCCGAATAATGTTTGCAAAAGAATAGCCGAGATTGCATAAAACGAGCGGTTTCTTGGAAAAAATTGGAAGTGATGATAGTGCGTAAAAAGGGTCGAGTGTTTTGTACTAAAAAATTCGAAAAAGAAAAAATAGTTATAAGGATTTGCAGCGTAATGGTTAAAATGTTGGATTTTATTCAGAAGGGTCCAGCGTTCGAGTTCTGGCACCGAAGGAAAATATTTTAAATTTTTCTTAATACAAAAGTTAAGAAAACAGAAGAAATTGTATTTAGGTTCACGCAATTTTTGCGGAAACGTTCCCCAATCAATTTTTTTCTACTGCATTGAGTGTAGAGTCTGTTACGCGAGTTAATACCACCTCTTTAATGTCATAATCTAATTTCCTCAGTGATATTGTAATCTGCATTTTAAACCTGCATAATTCGCTCATATGAACAAGATACAGTAAATCTCATCATCTATCCTGACGACTATGAATGCAAGCATATTTTCGCGAAATAAAACGCGAAATTTTCTTTCTCCCCAGATTTTCCGCCGCATTACCCATGTACCTTTCGTCTGGATACTTTAGTCGTTGCATTATGTAAGGCGAGGACGTTTCCTTTATTCGCGTACAAGTCATAAAATGGAAATGACGTGTCCTATGCGGACTCCAGGAAAAGTGCAGAAAACGTTCTTTTCATCATAGTGAAAAAACATTGTGGAGGTAGCTCTCAAAACTCAAATAATCCCAAACCTAGCCCAACGAATTTTCGCTGTGAAATGCTGGCACTTTCCTGTCTCTTCATGATTATGTCCTTAGGATCCCTTCCGAGTATTTGAAGCCAAAAATTAAAATAAATGAATTAGGCTCTCTCTTAACAGATATTATAATAAATTTAGCAAAAAGATAATTAAAAAATCATACATATTGTTATTTTCACATTTGAACTAACAGACAAGGTTAATTATCATAAAATTCTTAAAGGAAATTCATTTATCTTTTTCAATGAGACCTTACACATCAGACAACCATACAATTTTTGATTGTTAATAAATATCTAGTACGGAACATGCTAGTAGCTACACGCTTCGTCGCGAGTTCATATTTTTTTGGTTGAAAATTGAATCATCTGGTTCTTAATTACCTTTTTTTGAACATTTATATTTTTGGTTTGAAAATTTAATTTGAAGTTTATTTTAAAATTCAACTATTACCCGGTTAGCACAAATATTTCCCTGAACATTTCTCGAATATTTCAATGGAAGGTTGGGAGAATTCCGACAAATATTCCAGGAAGGTTCACGGAAGTAGGTAAATGTCCGCATATCCAAGAAGGTTCACAAAGAAGGTTCCGCGAATGTTCGTGAAAAATTTTCACGGACACTCCGCGAAAAATATTCAAGGAAGTTTTCCGGAATGAGGTAAATGTTCGTATATTGAGGAAGGTTCCCGGAAGGTTCCCGGAAGGTTCCCGGAAGGTTCCGGGAATGTTCGTGAAAAATTCTTGATTTATATTATTTAATTTTATATAATGCGAAAATGCCAACGGCGATACCACGCTGAAAACACCAGTTCTCGTAAGATCACCGAAGTTAAGCATTGTTGGGCGCGGTTAGTACTTGGATGGGTAACCGTTCAGGAATACCTGCGTGCTGTTGGCCCGTCGTGGGTGTGGTGGGCCCACATTGGTAGTAAATATCCACCTAGAAACACTAGCCGAATCGGGTAGTGAGGCAATGAACTTTCGAGTTCGAACTGCTAATCTATGTACAGTATAATGCGAAAATTCTTAAGAACATTCTGCGAAGTTTCTCGGAAGTAGGTAAATGTCCGCGTATCAAGGAAGGTTCCAAAGGAAGGTACGAGGTATATTCGTGAAAAATGTTCGCATTATATAAATTCCATTAATCTGATCATTCTTCCAGGAACCTGCCTGGAACATTTTTCGGAATTCTTCCAACCTTCCATTGGAATGTGCCAGGAATTTTATTGAAAACTTGACATTTCGGGTAGAAAATTAAATCTTGTTTGTTAGAAATTCATCTTCTTCGATTTGAAAATTAACGTTTTTATTTAAAATTCATCTTTTTTTTTTAACCAACTTTGTTCTTCAACACTTGACTTTTTAGATTAAAAACTAATCTATTTTGTTAAAAATTGGTCTTTTTGGATATCAAATTAATCTTTTTTGTCGAAAATTCATTTATTTGGTTGAGGACAGAAATATTTTGTTAAAGTCAGTTGTTTTGGTCAAAACCAAAGCGGTTTTGTACTGATAGATGTGTTAACGTCAAAATGGATAATAGTATTAAATAAGGGTGCATATATTCTGTAGACTACTGGTTTACTTTAAGACCGAGTTTGTTTGCGAGATCCCTCAAATTATATGTAGAAGACGTTTCAGCTACTCATCGGTAGAATACCATTAAGCCATTTCCCTTTCAGGGTAGGCGTGACACTACCCGATTCGGGTATTGTTTCTAGGTGGATAGTTTCTTGTAGTAAATAACTACAAGTCTGGGGTCACCACACCCACGATATGCCAACAGCACTCAGTTTTCTCGAATGGTCACCCATCCAAGTACTAACCGCGCCCAACGCTGCTTAACTTCAGTGATCTGACGAGAACTGGTTTTTTTCAGCGTGGTATGGCTGTTGGCTTATCGGTAGTCCTTCGTAATCTTACAACCAAAAAACAGAATACATAACCTGTGTATTATGATAAGTAATTTGTGAAACAACAGATTTTCACTGGATAAGGAAAGTTGAATAATTTGGCTAGAAATCAAAGAGGTTTTGAAGTAAGAAAGATAATATAATTTTAGAAACAATTCTACCTAATTTCGCCTGTCGGACGGTCACAGGGTTCTACGCAACAAGACATCATATATCACTTGCTGCATTCTTCTTTAAAAGTAGCCGAATCTCCGCACGTCGAGTTCTACTGAAAAAAGTAGCAACCACCAACAAAGGCCGTTATAATTTGACTTACTGCCTCTTTCCGTAGAAGCACTTCAGAATATCGGAAACATCTGCATTTTTAAAATAATAGTCAAAAAACTATTCTAATATATATATATATATATAAAATTGAACGGAATAAGCGAAGCCAGATTCAAACGGTTTCGTCGAATTTCTCCTTTTGCTGATTTTGCTGTTACTGGCTTTTTCCATAGAATGGCAGAAAAGTGGTCCGCGATATCCCTCAAAGTGACGACTAGCTGAACAAAGGTGAAGTAATGTGAAAAATCTTATATTAACCTATTTTATGAAGTTGTTACTACAAAATAATCGTTCACTTAGGTACTAATTGTAAAATTGTCAACACATTTAGAAGTGTTCCATATGTATGTATATGTGGACGTGTCTAGTTAGAAATTGGACCGTCTTAAGTGAGACGTCCACAGTTTAGAGTACACCATAGGTCCACATAAACGTGTCCAGTTAGATATTTGATCCTTATAAGTTAGACGTGCACAGTTTGGAGTGTACCATATTTGCGACTTCCGTATCGATAGAGACGCTTTTCGAATTCCATTTTTTGTCACACGCATTCTGGATTCTCCCGAAAAGAATATAGATTAAATTCATACTTATTTCGATAAACTCAAATAAACTTTTAAGAAAATAGCAATTGGGATGTGAATGAGATTAAGTCGCACAAATTCTGATTTATGTATAGATGAAAAAAATATATTTAAAATTTTAGATATATTGCACATATCATATTTACCAAAAGAATTGAGGATGAGCGCTGAGGATAAGGCGAGAGTATGAAGAATCTTCATCCTTTAAAATTCGAGGATAAACTGTTTATTGTATGAATGAAGAATTCGATTTAGAGTGTCGCTAATGAAGATTGTGGTTCTTCATTGGATTATATAATACGTATATCACATAGTCGTTATGTCATAGATTTTAAGGAAAAAAAGTAATTAACATATACCTCCAAAGTGATATCACAATTTATATCATGTTTTAGCTTTCAGGGTAATCCCGTGCTTACATATATTAAAAGAACTGGAAAGATGCTTTTAATCAGCCTCAACCAACGAGGCTCCCCTTAATTATCAGTCCCTATCACATTTACTCTCAAAGATATTTCATTTATCACAAAAAAGCGATTATGTATTGATTATTTATCTATTAATCGGGATTTTTACAAAGTCCAATGAAAAATTATAATGCAAACTATTTGTATTATGTTGATACCCCTGCATGGATGTAAGATTTTTTCTGATATCTATTAGTCGCTCTTCAGGAAAAAAGTATCGATTGAGTGTTAATTTTTTCAGTCGGAAATGTATTGAATATCAATTGATATTCCTGGTTTGAAAACTCTTAGTAACACAAAATTTGAAATTTTTGGTGAAAAATGTTTCAAAATATGGTTCAGCCGTTCCTATTCAAATAGCTGCAAAATAATTCAAGGAGATTTGCCTCGATTGGACTAATTGTTACAGCCAAAGATTTTGCCATAAACGTAATAAAAGTTATATGTACGTATAGTATTTTGCTTATTCTTTACAACTTCTTGTGTAACTAAAATGGAGGCGGAGGATGTCAGTGTTTTCTGAGTATACTTATTGTAGCCTAATTTTTGTGGCATATAAAATCTTAAAATAAATCACCGTGTAAAGTCTTACATAGAACTAGGATCAAATTTTTGTCCGCGACTGGCAATGAAAATTTCTCATAAATATTCATTATATATATATATATATATATATATATATATATATATATATATATACCATTAAGCCATTTCCCTTTCAGGGTAGGCGTGACACTACCCGATTCGAGTAGTGTTTCTAGGTTAGTTTCTTGTAGTAAATAACTACAAGTGTGGGCTCACCACACCCACGATGTGCCAACAGCACTCAGTTTTCTCGAATGGTCACCCATACAAGTACTAACCGCGCCCAACGCTGCTTAACTTCAGTGATCTGACGAGAACTGGTTTTTTCAGCGTGGTATGGCTGTTGGCATTAATGCCCGATTAGGTTACCCTATAAAATATAACGTATCAATTCGCAGGTATTACTCACAATTGTACCAAGACGAGGACGGTGGTACCTTTTTTGGGCTATCCACGCAAACGCAGTGGTTTTGGGGATACTATCATTGATATTGAAATGAGTATCTGTGCTGATGGCCGGACGGTTTAGAACGCTACTCTCGCGGTTCAGCCACAGTCAACATAGCTTTAGAAATGCTTCTTTCAATATGATTAGCACTTCACACTTTATCTTTGTACCACTTCTTCACTGTAGTTTACCTGCTTGTTCCCTCTTATCGTTTGCGCACCACGTAGTCAATGACAATTGTGAACCTTGCGACGAATGGGCAAGTCCACTTTTATACGCTTTTTTATAGAAATCAAATCAAATCTGTCAACATTTGTTGAGAAATCTTATACTTTTCTATTGACGTTTTCTTATTAAAACTCTATCAAAGCTTATCCTCCAGCAGATTTGTATCTAAATGTATCTCCCTAAATCTCGGAAATTTCTATCAAATTCATTCCGTTGTAAAATCTTATACTTTTCATATCAATAGTTTTTCACGGGAGCTTTTTTAAATATCATCCGCCTCAAATATTTTTCAATGAGAAAATTTCGAAAGGAAAGTACAGGGTTTCTCGACTGATACAATTTAATAGAAATTTGCAAGATTCACATACATAGGGCTGTGTACAAGTCTGGAGAGGCTAATATTTGATGGAATTCCAATGAGAAACACAGGAAAAACTGGGAATACGAAGTGTTGCGGGTAATCGTTCAAGCAGGGTAATAGTCAGCTGATTAATCTCAACTGAAGTAAACCTTCCGTGGTTACAGGCCTGTAATGTGCTGCTTCTAGCGAGTCCGCCAGTGATATCTGCGATTCGCCACGGTGAGTTTACCCCAGTAGCTGTTACCCTACTGGCGAATACCCCACTAAGATGTTATAGTATTTTGAGTACCATAAGCAAAATATACTGAAAAATACTGATTCATAGGGTAATGAAAACATCAGAAGAAAATATCTGGGAAGTCCAGTGAAGGTGCGTGGGTTAGCGTTTTCCAATGCTAAGGCTTTTATGGCAGATTCAATCGAAGGTTCCCAGAGAATGTTGAGGAGACTGCTAAATACTAAACCGTTCTGATGCTTTAACAAAAACCTGATCTCCTAACGATTCTCTTTCCGGATAACTTATTTTGATAAGGATCACCTAGATCTCAAAATGGAGTACGCGATTGTACGATCACTCTGAAGTTCACAGACGTTCCCCTATTCTCCTTTTTTCCTCCTCTTCAAAGAATTCCTCTTTTTCCCTTGTTTTCAAGAAACTTCCCCCTTTTCTCCGTTTTCTCGCTTATATTCAAAGTGAATTAGTACAACCCGATAAGAAAATCATACTATTTTTGGTTGAAAAGTCTACAAATTAATTTTTAAATCATAATTCATATTGTTTAGTTAAATATTTCACTATTTGGTAACAAAATTGATTATTTAGTTTAAAATTCGACTATTTTGTTGAGGAGTCATATGCTTTGGTTCAAAATCAACCTATTTGGTTAAAAGTTCAAGTACTTTGTTAATAATTCATTTTTTTGGTTAAAGATTTAGCTCTTTGATTGAAGGTTTAACCTTTTTTTAAGTTCGTTTCCTTTTTGGTTAAAAATGATTTTATTGAACAGAAAATTTTAATATTTTTTTTTATAGAAAATTGATATATTTTAGTTGAAAATTGAAGTAGCTGTTCGAAAATTTGTCTTTTTCATTTGAAAATTCCTTTTTTCTGTTTCCAAACGCAACCGCTTGGTTGAATTTTTTGTTTTTGCATTCACTGTTTTTTTTTTAAATTCAGATTCAAATAGTTTTCCACTGAAATATTATCTGTTAGCTGCTACGTTGCGAATTCATATTTTTTGATTGAAAATTATTATACCTGGTCGTAAATTACCTTTTTTGTTGCAAATTTATATTTTTGGTTTGAAAATTTAATTTGAAGTTCATTTGAAAATTCAACTATCAGGTAGAAAAATAACTTTTTTGTTGAAAAATCATATTTTCGGGTTTACAATTCAACTGTATAGTTTAGTTGAAGATTCATGTATATTATTCAAAACTCGAATTTTCGGGTAGTCATTAAATCTTGTTTGCTAAAAATTCATCTTTCTAAATTTAGAAATTAACGTTCTTGTTTAAAAGTCATCTTTTTGGGTTTAAAGTTCAACTTTTTTTTTTAACATTTAACTTTTCATCTTGAAGAATGAACTTTTTTGTAAAAAATATGTCTTTTTTGATAGAAAATTAATCCTCTTTGTTGAAAACTCATTTGTTTCGTTGAGGATTGAAATATTTTGTTGAAGTAATATTTTTTGGTAAAAATTCAGGAGTTTTGTGGTAATAGATGTTGTTACGTCGACAGGGGTAGCAGTGTTAAATAAGGGTGCATAAATTTTGTAGACTACTGGTTTATTTTATGACCTAGTATGTTTGAGAGATCCCTCAAATCATATGCAAAAGACATTTAGCTACTCATCGGTATTTCTTCTCAATCTTACAGTCAAGAAACAGAATACCTAACCTGTGTATTATATTAAGTAATTTGTGAAACGAACGGATTTTGACTGAATAAAGAAAGTTAAATGATTTGGCTGAAAAATGAAAAGTTCTTGAAGTAAGATAGATGAAACAGCAAGGAGCCAGCATCTACCACTTGCTGAATTCTTCTTCAGAAGTAGCCGAATCGCCGGGCATCGAATTCTACTGAAGAAAGTAGCAACCACCATCATAAGCCATGATAATTTCACTTACTGCCTCTTTCCGTAGGAACAGTTTAGAAATTCGGAAACATCTGCATTTTCAAAATCACAGTCTAAAGCTATTCTAATATCTATTGAACTAAACGGAATAAGGAAAGCCAGATTCAAACGGTTTCGTCTATTTTCTCCTTTTGCCGATTTTGCAGTTACTGCCTCTTTCCGTTGAATGGCAGAAAAGTGGTGCGCCATATTACCCCAATTGGTGACTAGCTGAACTCAGGTACAATAATTCAGAAAATCTTATATTAACCTATTTTAGGAACTATTCATTACAAAATAATCGTTCACTTAGGTACTACTTGTATTATTTTGATCCGACTTTGGATCACAAACAATATTATATTTTATATTTGCATTTATTTTAATAATACAATGGTGTGATGAATTGTGCTTTACACGTTGCTTACACGTACCACCTTAAAATTCTTTGGGATTCGGCGGCCGTGGCCTAATGGAGTTTCATAGGCTAATTGTAGGCTCAAATCGAACACCTCGCCGCTTTCCATGTTAATGCCCACCCGTTTTCCATTGTGATTGAATATTCCACGAAGAGATGTATTAGTATCAAATATTGCAATGGCGTCACCAGTGGATGTTGTTAATACTTTTTCTTCTTTGGTTGACATGGGCCCGAAGTTATGGCGTCCTACTCTCAATCGTATGGGTTTATCGGCAGGAAAAGTGTATCTTTGAATTTGAAATTGCCGGTGTGGATTGTTGTGGGGAATAAGCCGAAGCAGTTCAATATCGTCCACGTCAAATCCAAGTATTCGTAAGGAGCTATGTCTGACTGTAGGAGACCTGGACCTGACACGAAGAGGGGGCTCAACAGGAGAAAGAGACTTTTCAGGAGAATGATGCCTGTTTGGAGAATCAGAAGTTTCAAAAGGGAGAACACCAGAAGTAAGGTCGTCATTAGGTGAAGGCTTAAACTGTGAGCTCAATTCTGCAACAAGCGACGGATGATTACAATTAAACAATTGTTTGTTATATCATGAACATATTGTGGTAAAATTGGGAGACAACTCTGATGGCATTGCGGGATTTTTACCCTCGGAAACTGCTCACACGGAAACCCCAAGCTTCGTTTTATCTTAAAATTGGTTAGAAACACAGCAGAAAGTTGACAGCTGCATTAAGAGTTGCGCATATGGTGGCCTTCTTGGATTATTCTTTAAGATGTATTTGGATCTGGTCAATTTCTGCGACTATGTGAACGAATGACGTCATCAAGTTCTGGGCCTGATAGGACTTTCTTTCAGATCAATTTTCTTTCCCTTGTGTAAGACTGCTTTATACGTGAAGGGCACGCCTTTGCATGTAACGCGTGCAGAGTTGGTACTGCAAACTGTGCGAATTTACTAACAGTGAACATCTGAATTTCAACGCCCACTTCTGGACGCGTACAATATTTGCACTTGCACAGTCAGGAGAGTACCATATGTGCATGTAGACGTGTCTAGTTAGAGACCTAATTATTTTAAGTTGGGCGTGCACAGTTGGGAATGTACTCTATGTGGACGCAGCAGTGTCTAGTTAGATAGTTTTTCGTTTTAAGTTAGACGTGCACAGTTAAGAGTGTCCACTATGTTAACGTAGACGTGTCTAGATAGATATTTCGTCATCAGCAATCTTTGAACTGCTGAGTTTGGAGTATACCATATTTGCACGTAGACGTGTCTGGTTAGACAGTTAATTGTTTCAAGTTAGACGTGAATAGTTTGGAGTGTTCAATCTTTGCACGTGAGCAGTTTGAAGTGTACCGTATGTCCACGTTGATGCGTCTTGTTAGATACTTGATCGTTTTAAGTTACACGTACACATTTGGTAGTCTACCATATGTGTGAATTCCGTATCTGCAGGCACACTTTTTTAATTCAATTTTTTATCGCACGCCTTTTGGATTCTCCCCGAATAAATATAGATTGAATTCGCACTTAGTTCGGAAATACTGAAATGAAGTTTTGAAGAAAATTGCAATTGGGATAGAATTAAGATTGAATTGTAGAAATTCTAATTTGTGTGTTGGTTAAAAAATAGATTCAAAATTTTAGATATATTACACATATTATTATATTTACCAATAGAATTTAGGATGAGCGATAAGGACAAGGCGAGTGTATGAAGAATCATCATCTTTGTAAGTTAGAGAACGAACTAATAATTGTATTAATAAGAAATTTAATTAACAATGTAACAAACGAAGATTTACTGCTTAATTAGATTATATGATACATGTAATCTATAGTCGTTCTCTTATAGATAAGAGGCGTCAAGTTTGTCGCTCTGAGATATTTACATTGCATTAGTGTCAGTTTTAAGAAAAAAAATCAAGATAATGAATTCGCTCAAAGTGATATCACAATTTATTTAATGTGTCAGATTTCAGGACAATTTTTTTTTATAGAACCTCGTTTGATCTGAACAATCGAAAAACGAGTTTTATGTGTCAATGAAATCGTGAGAGAAAGATACATCCAATTAGGCAAACTTGTTTTAAAAATTGTTATTACTATCCATAATAATTATTTCATTATCATCGCAAAAATACCGTTAACTCAAATCTTGTCTAGTATTATTTTACGAAAGTACCGTAAACTCGAGCAAGTGGACCTTAAGTTTGGGAATTAGAATATAGATGACCGAATACATACAAATAACTGTAATGATGATTTTTTTCTACCACAGTCCACGAGGCTCCTGTAAATTTTCAATCACGATCACATTAAGTCCCAAAGATACGTTTTTTATAACAAAAAAGCGATTATGCATTGTTCACTGAAAATTTTTTGGATTTTTGGATGAAAATTGACATCTTTAATTAAAAACTGATATTTTCTGTTTTGTAGACAACTTGTCATTTTCCTTCAAAATTAAACAATTTGATAACAAATTTATGTATTTTATTGAAAATTCGAATTTCTGGGAAGATAATTAAATCCTGTTTATTGAAGATTTATCTTTTTGGTTCGGGATCATACTATTTTGTTGAAAAATGACCTTTTTTAGTTGAAAATTCAACTACTTGGTTGAACATTTATCTTTTTTTTAGTTGAGAATTAACGTTATTTTTGAAAATTCATATCTTCAGCTGTAAAGGTCAACTGCTTGACTTTTAATCAACAATTTTTGTCAATTATATGTCCATAAATGGGTAGATTGCGCGCGGCATGATAAATAGAGGATTTTTAATAGAAATATTGGAATTTTCGATTTTTGTATATAGATTTCGGCAAATAAATAAAAAACGACGAGTTCTGTTGGAAAATTTTTCAGTGTAATTTTGTAGGAATAGTTTAATTTTGTCAAGGTACTTTCGTCAAATAAAACCAAAATGACAAGTCTCATCAAAAATCGTTTTAAAAAATGTATTTGACATTTTTGAAGTTCACTTATCTATCGTCGTTTGGTGTTCAATTGGAATATTCGATTTTTGCATAGCATTTTCGATGGACAAAACCATAACCGTCGTTCAAAAAATGCTGGTTCAAGAACTTGTTTTTTCTTTGAGGACCCCAAAAAAGTGTGCCAAAGCTAGACTTGATCCATTCATTTTTTCGAGAGTTTTTGAGTGTTGAAATTTCGGACTATTCTAATACTTTCTCAACCATAAATGATGAGAATGTAAAAATACTCTAATATCTATTGAATTAAACGGAATAGGGAAAGACAGATTCAAACGTTTTTGTTCATTCTCTTCATTCGCTGACCTCGCAGTTTCTGCCTTTTTCCATGGAACACAAAAAAAGTGGACCGCCAAATCACCCGAAGTGGCGGCTAGCTTAACTCAGGTGCTGAAATTCAGAAAAACTTACATTGACTTCGGATCACAAACAATATTATCTTCAAAGTTTACATTTATTTTCAATAATATAATAGTGTCGAGAATTATGGTTTATACTTGGCTTAAGTTTACCACTTTAAAATACTTTGGGATTCGGCGTGCGTGGCCTAATAGAGTTTCACGGACTAATTCTTGGCTCAATTTGAACACCTCGCCGCTTCCCATTTTAATACCCGCCCGTTCTTTATCCCGTGTATATATTCCACAAAGAGATGTATTAGTATCCATTATTGCAATGACGTCACCAGTGGATGTTGCTAATACTTGCTGTTCTTCGGTTGGCATGGGCCTATATCTAGTACGTCCTTCTCGCAACTGAATTGGTTTATCAGCAGGAAAAGTGTATGCTCGAATTTCGAATTGCCGGTGCGGATTGATGTGGGGAATAAGCCGAAGAAGTGCAATATCTTTGAGGTCAAATCCAAGAATTTGTGAAGCATTATGCCTGGCAGGGGGAGATCTGGTTCTGGCACGAAGAGGAGGCTCTGCAGGAGACAGATACCTTTCAGGAGAATCATGACTGCCAGTAGAATAAGAAGTTTTAGAACGAGGAACATCAGGAATAGGCTCACCATTAGGCAAACACTCGAACTGCAAACTCAAGTCTGCAACAAAAAACAGAGGACTAAATTTTTCTTAAAGTAGACAATCGTATATTGTTATATCATGAACCTGTTGTAGCAAAGTTGGGAGACAATTTTGATGACATTTAGTGATGCTCACCCTCGGAAGTTGCTCAGAGAGAAACCCCAATCTTTTTTATCTCAAAATTTGATAAAAAAGTTGCTGAAAGTTGAGAGCTAGATTATGAGTGGTGTATACAGTAGTACTTCGAACATAAGTAGATAAAGTTCGCAAAAGTTTCTGAAAGGCATTCATTCGGAACCAATCCGTAGCAAGGTTTCAATCATTCAATTATCAGACATTCTTTTAGATTCACAGAAAAAACGTGGGGGGGGGGGTCACTGATGTTGCGGATTAAATAAAATGTTATATCTTTTAGAACTTCTCCAATAGAATACTCCAATAGAATCCAATAGAAACCTGTAAGCCGAAAAGGATTCCTTTCGAGACCTTGAGCAGAACATCATAAAGGCGCCTTATGCCCGTTAGATTTCTTTTTATACATATGTGCACTAACGCGAAAGTTGTGCTATTAACTAGATAAAATGCTGATGTGGGCAACGCGAAAAATAGGTTCTTTGGAAATGTTTCTTTTGAAATTAGGCTCCTTCAAAGGTCCAAATAGAGTCACCTTTGGAAATAATTCATCGTTTTGGGTTCCTTTTTAGCAGAAGGGGTTCCTTTTGTTGCAGCTACTTTGAAACCAAAAATTGTTCCTAGTGTCACGTTTTTTTTTCTTCATGATCATATCCCTGATTGCATTAGAAATTAATACCAAAAAAGTTCCCGATCGGATCGGGCGCCGCATACACCCCTAGCCTCGAAAAACATCCCGTTGACGGGTGGTAGCGCTGGTTTTTGGCTATTATATACAAAAGGGTGGGTCGCAGGACAAAAATTCATGAGAGTGAAAATATTGAGAATAGAATTTTCAATAAAAAAGGTCGGTTACACTTTTGCTGTACAGGGCATAGGTGATGCGTAATCAGCTCCAGGAGTGAGGGGGTGTTTTGGCGTGTGGCTCGAAATGTACTCGCGCGCTTAGTTTTCGGCCCATAACTCATAAACGGGTAGTTTTTGGACAAAAATGCATAAAAGAAAATTCGTAGAGCAGAAAATTTTCTTTCAGGACCAGTACAATGTTCTTGCATTACATCAATTTGGAAAGTCATTATTAATTTTTTTTAAAGTGCACGTACAATCTCTGTGATCTCGTTTCCACACACCCCTGAGGTAGAGTTTAAGTGCATTTTTTTTATTGTGGTGTCCTTGCCTAATCTTCAATTATATCTTCTTTATCATCAGCGATTTCTTCTTCTGCATTAAGACAACCTTAGCCTTGGCAGTTGAGGCTTATGACAGAACATCGTAGACCGGCTTTTGCGCATCCACATCGCTTTGCACACCCCAGTTTGCATGATCAAACAATCAAATTCATCAGGCTTGCTGGAGCTGGTGCTTCTGTTGTATAAACGTGAGATAGGCTGTTACTATTTTTTTCCAACCCCACTCTTCTGGGTCAAGTTCTATCCCTCGCCACATTTGAATTTGATGAAAAACACGATAAGAGTGTTGACGAGCAGCGGCAGAAGTAGGCGCTAGTCCACACAAAAGGACAACATGACTGGACGGACTCACAGATTTTTTGAAAGAAACAAATCTATAATTATTCAGACTAATTTCAGAGGATGGTGCCTCATACAGTGCCAAAGTAAAGCATTTCCCTGCGGCTGCAACTTCATCATGTGTAAAAACAGGGCTGTTGAAAATCGTCACAATATCTTCAAGTTTTGTCGCAGTCGTTTTTAGTTTTCCGTGCACAAAGAAAGTGCCAACAAAAAAATCAGTATCAAACCCGCTGAATGAATGAGCAAATAGAACTAATTCTTCAAAATTTTTCCAGAAACAACAATTTTGCAAGTGTTGCGAACTATAAAGTCGAGACTTAACATTTCCTTGACTGTGTTATAGCAGTCTGAATAATTAACACGGCAGCCTCATCTGTAGCAACGTACGTTTCAAATCCATCATCTTCAAGTCTTTGTCTTTGCCTCTTTCGTGAGTTATTCCTCCGATACTTTTCATATATTTCATTAATGATTATCCTATGATCATGTGAGACCATAATCTACACCAGAATTTTTCAGAACAACGGATTGTGAAAAATCCCTCTGATGTAAAGTTATGGAATTCCTGTTTTGTCATTCAGAGATGAAGCGAATCCATATCTTGGAGATAAAGTTAACAAGCCTTCGCATACAAAAAATGTCCACTAGCATGAAAGATTGGCAGCATCGCTCAAATGCTGTATAAGTGAAGCTTCCAATCCCCCATTCGTTCTGTCCGAATAAAGCGCAATATGACAGTTACAAGGTCGAAATATTGTGGTCACATTTGAGCTGTTTGAATAGATAAAGAACTGAATACCGTAGACCATAAATCTGGCAATCCACTACCTGCTAACAATAATGTTGGAAAGTCTATTGTTGAGATCATCCTGCAGTGAAGTAATAATATCCTACGCTTTCATATAATGCGGTAAATCGGATGCAACAAAGAAAGTCTCTTGTCTGGATTTTTTGGAATCTTCACTTGTAAATTTCAAAACAGTGAACACCGCGTTGTACTCAGTTGTAGGTAAATTGATAAAAAGTAATGCAAGAATGGAAGAATGTAGATGTCCGAATTTCCATAAAACCTTGCCATGAAGGAAGAGAAGGTGCCTGAAAATGTCTTCCTAACAACCAAAGAATATCTTGACTTGAAGGGATGCTATTCTTTTTTCAAATTTCAGAATCATACACGTTAATTAATTTTATTTTATTTAAAACTGGTTTTACTTTTTCTTCAAATGTTTGTATTGGGCTTTGTCCGGTACTTGCGATCTCTCTAGATGAAGGAACACTTCGCAATTTTCAAATTTCTTTTTCTAGAACCTTGTTTACCGGAGGTGTGCATTTTATTTCACCCATGGAGTGAAACGTACGTTTCCCAGTTAAGTTTTTTATGTTATAATCCGCGTTGTCAAAAATATACTGAAAAAAGGAATTTATGTCTAAATCAGATTTCCAAGATTTACGAGCAGATATTTCAAATAGCGCGACGTCCTTGTAGCTGGAGCAGAAACCCGAAGCTGCAATTGCATTTACAAAATTTTTTCGCAACTTTTCTGCATAAAAATACCGCCAGAGAAAGTAATAGGCAAGAAATAAATAAGCGAGGTCTTGTTGCTGCAGTTATAGCATGCCCGATGGCTATTGACTTTTTTTGCAATTTTTCAGCATCAGTTTTTTTACCTTCTACGATAACTGTATCTAAAAATTTACGTAATTGGGTACAACTGAAGCATTTGCTTCACACGTAAAGTCCTTGACATCTGAGTAATCTGTTATATTAAACGGAGTGCTTCGAATACCTTCGTGTACTATATGTCCGGCTGTTGTCACAATTCTCATAGGATCTTCTTGTTCATTGTCTGATCGACTTGTGTACCAACTGTTTATGACTTTAAATCCCGATCCGCGAAAGGAAACAATTTTTAGTTTGGGTCGAGTTTTTGCAAACATTACCTGATCCCCATAAGTAGTAAGTAATTTGGCTTCTAATGTTTTTTCTGTCGACGAAGATCTATCAGGCATATGCTCTTCAATTTTTCTCATCAATTCCTTAATAGTAAATTGACATTCATCACTCTCATAAATGAAGGAGCATAGTTCACCGAATGCAGACATCAAATTTTCATCTCTAGGTCTTCCTCTTTTGTTGTGATGGAATGTTTGCAAATGTACCATAACATTTTTTATGGTAACGAGCATCTTCTGCTACAAGCCATGATATGCTGTTTATTCGTCTTGAAACTTGCTTACCCCATTCGTCCTTCCGGTTTGTAGCATGCATTAAAACCTTATCTTTAAGACTTATAGTACGTACCATGTACGTAGCGTTACGTAGATTTTTCATTTTTTTTTCTGCTGCTGGGTCCCCATTTTCTCCACAGAGCAGGCATTTTGTCTTGAAATCAAATATTTAGGCAGAACGCAAAACTGGACTATTCTCACCTTGATCTTTTTGCGATGTTTCTAAACCTCGATTAATATTACGTTGCTTAATATACTCCCGTCTACATATTTTATGTACTTCTATCGAGACATAAACTTTTTTCGCATATGAAACATTTACTTTGTTGAAGCCATGATGAATTTCAAAACACAACTTCCTCATAGTTCTTCAGCATCTCCACTGCTTATTCTGTCGAACGAGTGGATAGAGAGGGTCCCTTTCTTGAATCTACAGGATGTAGTATGTATGGGGTTCCGTATGCGAAGAAGAGTTTATCCCGTCAGTTGAGGATGCTTAGGACCCTTAAAAACGAGTTTACCACGTATGAGCCACTCCCACCGCACATGGGCCTGGTCCCTCGTCCAAAATCTGAACTGGTCTAGCCTAGCGCGAGTCTAGCCTCTTATCGGCACTCCAACTTTCACTGTTCATCTGATGTATTTTTAGATATAAGATTTCAAGGTCTGAGTAAAGCAATCTCTACCAGAAATAATGGGTAATAATAACTCTACCTTACAGGTAGTGTGGAAATGAGATCCCAGTGCATGTACGTGTACTTTAAAAAAATCAATGTTTACTTTTCAAATTGATGTAATGCAAACAAAAATCTATTAATCCTCAAAGGAAATCTTCTGCCCCACAAATTTTCTTTCATGCATTTTTGTCCAAAAACTACCTGTTTATGAGTTATGGGCCAAAACTAAGCGCGCGAGTACATTTCGCGCCAGACGCCAAAACACCCCCCTCACTCCTAGAGCTGATTACACATCACCTATGGCCTGTACAGCAAAAGTGTGTTGGACCTTTTTTATTGAAAATTCTATTTTAAATATTTTAATTTCTATTCATTTTTGTCATCCGACGTGCCCTTTCGTATATAATAGCCAGAAACCAGCGCTACTACCCGTCTGAGGGATGTTTTTCGAGGCTAGGGGTATCCGCGGCGCCGATCAGATAGGAAACTTTTTTGGTATTCATTTCTAATGCCTTCAGGGACATCATCATGGAGAAAAAAACTTTAATTATTTTTCTCTGGAAATCGACCTTTTTCGAGCTAATTTCCCCGGACTACATATCTTTGCACGGATAACGAACGCAGTTGGTATTGCAGGCTGTGCGCATGTACGAATGGTACACGTCTAAATTTGAAAGCGCAGATTTGGAAACGTACAATCTTTGCACGTGCACAGTTACGAGTGTACCATATGTCCATATTGACGTTTCTAGCTAATTTGATGGCTTGATCATTTCAAGTTAGACGTGCACAGTTGGAGGTCTACCATATGTGCGAATTCCGTGTCGAAAAAGATATGTACATTTTAAATTCAAGTTTTTACGACACACATGCTGGATTCTCCCGGAAGAAATGTACGTTAAATGCCTACTCTATTTCGGAAAAATTCTGATAACGTTTGGAAGAAAATAACAATTGGGATAGAATTAAAATTAAAAATTCTGCTTTGCATATAGGTTAACAACATAGATTCAAAATTGTATATATATTACATATAATAATATATTTAACAATAGAATTGAGGATGAGCCCTAAGGATAAGGCGAGTGTATGAAAAATCCATTAGTGTCAGTTTAAAAAAACAAAATTAAGGTGATAAATTCGTTCAAAGTGATATGAGAATTTATACAGTGTTTTAGGTTTCAGGGAAATCATATGCTCAAATGGAAAATAGAAGGTAGAGAGTAGAACGTCGTTAACTAAAAAAAAATAAAAAAATGAGTCTTATGTATCAATCAAATCGTGAAATAAAGATACACCTAATTAGGCAAAGCCGTTTGGAAAATTGTCATTACTATTAATAATTATTATCTTTGGGATTCAGCGACCTCGGCCTAATGTAGTTTCGTGGACTAATTCTAGGCCCAATTCGAACGCAGCGCCGCTTCCCATGTTTATGCCACCCGTTTTTGCTCGAGATTATATATTACACAAAGAAGAGTATTAAATTAAATTTTTGCAACAACATCACCAGTGTATGTTGTTAATACTTTTTGTTCATGGACTGGCATGGGCTTGTGGGCAAAATGATGTCCTCTCAATTTAACTGGTTAATTGGCAGGAAAAGTGTACCTTTGAATTTCTAATCGCCGGTTCGGATTAGTGTGGGGAATAAGCCAAATAAGTCCAAGGTCTTCCTGTTCAAATCCATGTATGAGTCGATATCTGTACCTGGCAGAAGGAGACCTGGACCTGACACGAAGACAATGCTTAGCAGGAGGAGAAGGGCTGACCGGAGGATGAGGTCTGGCACGAGGTGACCTGGAAGTGACATGAAGAGGAGGCTCGGCAAGAAAAGGATACCTTTCAGGAGAATCATGTCTGTTAGGAGAATCAAAAGTTTAAAAACAAGAAACACCAGGGATAGGGTCACCATTAGGCAAACGTTCGAACTGTAAACTCAACTCTACAATAAGAAACAGCCGATTTTTCTTGAAGTAGAAAATTGTATTTTGGTATATCATGAACCCGTTGTGCCAATATTGGGAGGAAATTTTGATCGTATTAAAGGATGTGCGCCCTAGCAAACTGCGCACAGAGAAACCTTAAGCTTTTTACCTTAAAATTGGATGTAAAATTGGATATATCACGCGATTAACGCAATAAAAAATCTTAAATGTTACAGTGGTTTGAACATAGAGTTTAAGATAGAAATTCATTTCGACCCAAAGTGAAACAAGTTTTCAATCCTTCAATTATTGTCCGAACGTTTGTATCCGAAACCATTCTGAAACCAATACAAATCGACACTTCTGGCTTTTTTTTTAATAAGTCAAGATAAATTTAGTTGCGTTCACAAATGTTTTTATATATCGGTTATTAGGGAAAACAATGGACAATTGGAAACATTTTTTCTGTAGGATTAAACATTTTTTATCATACTCTAAAAATCGTTATAATTAGATAAGCAATACAACTCGAAGAAGGTTCTTTCATATTCTATTTCAAGAAACAGAATAAGTATACTATCTGTTTTTTTCTATAATGCTTTAATTCAATGGAAACCCCGCAGAATGTCGTAAATGGTAACACAATACCACAAAAAAATCGTTGACAGTAGCTGGATTGATAGGATATGCTCCCTGTAGATTTTTTTTTGTCGAAGCCGAATCCCTCAGCAAAATCTATCTATGTATCACGTCACGTTTTCGAGAAAATTGAGTTTTCAGTTATTTCTTCAAACAACGCAGGGTGCGCACTTTACGTTATAGAGACTTCTAATAAGGCTAAAATCAAATGTTAAACCTTCTTCTTTAACATGATTAGATTTGAGAACAATCCCTCACCGCCGTAGTGAGCAAGTGCGCGTACAGCAAAAACTTTTCGTCGCTCGTCATTGGCAAAGGAAAAAATTTTTTCAATATAATCACCTTGAAGTACAAGGTTCAGGCTTTAATTTCAGCTTTACTAGAAGTCTCTATAGCGTCAGGTTCTTAACCTGAGTGTTAAAAAAATAATATCACAATCTTCTCGAAGGATTGACGTGATAGAATGATTTTGCTGCCGGCTTCGGCTGAAGCGATAAAAAATTTTCGGAGAACACATACTTTTAGTCCGGGTACTGTTAACAATTTTTTGTCATCGAAAGTATTTGTTCGAGGGAATTATAGCTGATAGCCTCAACTGTATAGCTTAAAATATTTTTTTCTGCATCACAAACTATACAACATGCTTATTAGAATATTAAAAATTCCACGTAAAGAAATAACTTTCATTTCTCTCATTATTCGAGTTTTATTCTAATTTACACAGAATCTCGTGTTCCAGTTACATTTTGATATTAACGCTTTAATATAGGTTTTTTATTTCATTGCGATAACAGGGTCAATTAACAGATAAAAGTCCAGATTAATTAACGATAAAAAATATGAGCCGAGATCAATATTTAGTTGAATATCTCAAAACATATATTAAAGTTGTCTTGGAAATTTTAATGAATTAGGATACAATTTAATTTGGATATCATAAATTTTGCTTTGTGTATAGGTTAAAAATTTTACATATATTACATATGTTATTATATTTACCAATAGAACTAAGGATGAACGCTAAGTATAGGGCGAGAGTATAAAGAATCCTCATATTTTCAAATTAGAGAACAAACTGAAAATAGTATATTGCATTACAAGTGGTAGGCGATGGCCTTTTCGTGACAAGTGCAGTGTTTTTAGGACGAGTCGTAGGTGAGGGCACCGAAGGTGCCCGAACCGTAGACGAGTCTAAAAACACTGCACGAGTCAAGAAAAGGGCCTACCACGAGACATGCACGATACTTTTTACAACAAGATCATGAAAAGTGTGAAAAAAACGCTACCTGATCGAAGTTGCGGGGGGGGCGGTCCAGGGTGCAGCCCTGGTGGGGGTGCAGGGGGCGAAGCCCCCGCTGGGGGGTTCGGGGGGCGAAGCCCCCCGTCTGGAAAAAACCAACCAACAAACGCGTGACAGCATTCAGAAATAAGGTTATAAAAGCCGGTAGCCTCTCCGCCGCTAGGTGCGCTATAGTTGCTCAAGTCAAAGTTGCGGGAAAATTTAAATTAGATAAATGAAAAATTACTTTTTTATTACAAATTACTAATAAAAGTTTATAGTTTACTCATAAAAAAATGTTATCAGTTTGAAAAGACTAAATTTAATATTTTAAGTACTGATTAGTTTTTATAGCGTATATATTTCTGCACGGTATGTCGCGAGACGAGCGCGCTACAGTTGTCGCTGAAAACATCGACCTATTTCCGTCTTTATCTAACTATCTTCCTTTCACTTATTGTGAAAATGTGGAATGCTTACGAAAAGAGGCCTTTTCGTAAGCATTCCTCATTTCGTACGTTCTTTATTCGCATCGTTTGAAATGCGCCACATTACACACAGATCATAAGTACGAAAACACGCCATTTTCATGATAGTGTTGTAAAAATATATTTTATTGAATACTTTAATTAAGAATGCATCAAATGAAAATTCTCGTGCTTCATTGTATTATATGATGCATATATCATGCTATCGCTATCTCATGGATTAGATGCGTCAAGTTTGTCCTTCACAGTTATTTATATTCCATTGAAGTCTGTTTCAAGAAATAAAATTCGGCTGATAAATTCATTGAAAATGATATCAACATTTATAAAATGTTAAGGTTTCAAGGAAATTCTGTGCTTGAATATTTTAAAAGAACTGAAAACGTTCATTTCATCCGTTTGCGCCTGAACCAATAAGGCTCTAATAAATTTTCAGTCACTCTCACAGTGGCATAATGTACTATAAACGATTTTGAGTCAGACTTCAGGGAAGATAGAATTGCGAATCCAGTTCACAAAATTATATATTGAGTTTATTGTGAAAATAGTAATAATATAAATGATAAAGGTGAAATCAGTACTTTTGCCAAAACTAAACACGAAAACGTTCTCTATATGTCAATCCCTAAACCCTGCTTTATCGCCCTTTTGCCAAGTGCTGATTTCAGTCTTATGACCTTTTTCGATTTCGACATCCACGAACTGAATGACTCATAAGCCACTTACCACCACGTATGTACGCATCAACACTTCAACCATCTTAAGTCTAGAGATAATAATTGTAGATAAAAAAAATTCCCTAACATTCGTCCATCCTAACTGAGCTTGGTCTCCAAGCTCGCTAAGTACAAAAATAATTCTTAACGAAATTCTCTGGGTTTTCTGGTCAAGGAAAAATATTAGATCCTCATTATTATCACAGTGTAGGACTATCATGCCTGACTGGAGGTTTTCTTTTCCGTTTACGTCTTCGCAGATTTACATTTTCGGAAACTATTGTTCGCCGGCTTTTCTCTATCTCTCTCATTCTCTTTCATATCTTTGTTCACGATCTCGTTCGAATCGTTCCTCTCTTACATCGTGGCTTTCGCTGTCGTTATTTTATATTCAGCTTCGTTATTCCACTTGCGCCAAATTCGAAGTTGACTCACATGAGTGGTGGTTTGACCTTGCCTCCCTTTCCTCAATAAACTCTAAACTCCATAAGTATCAGATGGTGATACGTGTGTGATCACCATAGGTCCTTTAAATCGAGACTGCAGTTTTGTTGACTCTCTTGTCGCGATAGGGTCGTATTTCATACAAAATATATCACTGATCTTATATTTCACATTGAGAAGTCGTGATTTGTCATATCTAGCTTTCGAAATTTTCTTGACGTTGTTAATTGCGTTTCTTACTTCTTCTCTAAGTTCTACTGTAAGGCGGTAGGGTTCGGAATTTACAGATAGTTACCTTGTTAAACCGTCTTTAAATTGCGGAACGTATCTATATAGTATTTCGACAGGAGATTTTCCAGTTTGAGAACATACTTGTTTCCATACGTATTCATGATAAAAGGTACAAGGTGATCAATGTGAACTTTATTCTTAGACAATATCTCGACTTGTCCTATCTTTTTATAAAGAACATCGACACGCAACACATAGTTTGAATATTACGATCAATTTCCAACGATTCTTTGATTCATCAAAATTTCATCTTCCTGAACTGAAACATTGTAAACAGAAGCCAAATCGGAAGAATCTGGCGCGTTCTCGCCTGCAGCTCTGGAAAGAGCGTCTGCGTGTTGCATAAGTTCTTGTTATTGAAGGTGGATTTTAAAATCATGCTCAGCGATTGAGTGGATCCACGTAATGGTTTCCGAATTTTCAGCTTTGCTAGTGTTGACGTCTGTTGTAACATCAAACTTAATTTCAATCAAGAAAAGCCTCAAATGCGCAAGAGCCCAAACAATAGCCAACAACTCAAGTTGATTCACGTAAGACGACTGTTCAGTTTCCGAGGTTCGACGGGTTATCGTATAAATCAATTGCATGTCATGATTCTCGTTTTCCTATATCAAAAACATTGCACTGAGACCTTCCCTCAATTGGGCTTTGAAGTCAATAATTGGTACTCTTCCACAACGAAAGTTTGTTTAGGTTTTCTCCAAAGAAAATCCCGCTTCTATTTGAATAAATCTGCCATGTATGCCACGGTTCGCGCGAAATTTGGTACAAATATACAAAAAAATCCGATGAAACTGAGAAATCTACTAACTTCGTGCTCATTCTGGGGAGCATAGATCAAAGTATCGTCGACGTACGAGAGAGCTAGGTTTTTTATGAAAATCCGAACAGTTCATTCATAAGATTAGAAAAATATTACAGCGCGCCCTTGAATCCGAAGATAGCCCGTTAAAATAATTCGCTTGTATCATTCGTTATGAAAGCCTTTTTCCCAGGCGTTTTATGCTAATGGCCTTTGTAAGTAACCGCATTTAAATCTGGGACAGCGAACGAAACTAGCATCATATAAGCGTTGAATACTATCATCGATATTTGGATTTGGATAGTGCCTTTCAATTGTATTTTGGTTTAGTCTTATATAGTCAATAACTATTCTCGGTTCTCAATTTTTCTTTTTTATAAAAATACAGGGACTCGCGGAAAGTAATTCTGTATCAGTTACTAGTTTAGCTTGCTTCCATTCTTTCACTGTTTCTTGCACAAGCTTTCGGTCTTGATAATTCGCTCGGTGACGTTTTGAAAATGTAGGTTTAGTTCCGGGTTGTGACTGGATAACAATTTTAACTAAATTAGAGTAACCCAATTCGAACAGACTTTTAGCAACAGTACTTTAAAATTCGTTAACTAAATTTACAAATTCGTGGGTTTGCTCTTTCATAACTTCCGGATCGACTATCAGCTCAGATTCTACTACCGGTTCAGATCTCGACTTAGTTATCTCGGCTTCTTCAATAATAATTAATATATTGTCTAATTATGTACCTTTTGAATACTCAATAAGCTTTGAAGTTCTATTCTCGTAAGGAAAAATGAGTTCGGGATTCGAAGGTTGGATAGTCAGATCTTGCAACAAAAATCCACTTCGGTTACAGATTTCCAATTGATTGAACGTCGCCCGGAGTTCCATTTTTGTTAAAAAACTCAGCAGTTTTGTAGTAATAGATGTTGCGTTGTCGACAAGCGTGGTAGTATTAAATAAGGATGTATAAGTTTTGTGGACTACTGGTTAATTTTGCTATCCCGTGTGCTTGAGAAATCCTTCCAATTATATGCAAAAGACGTTTCGGCGACTCATCGGTAGTCCTTCTCAATTTTGCAGACAAGAAATAAAATACATAATAACCTCTGGATTAAAATATGTAATTTGTGAAACAAAAGGATCATTACATTCGAACTCTACAGTGAACTGCAAAAAAAAATTTTGTGTCAAATTTTGAAGGCATGTTGGAAGGCTTTAAAAAGATGCTTGCCCTATGAAACTGCTCACAGAGAAACCCTAAGCTCCTTTATCTTAAAATTCGGTAGTAACGCTGCGGAAAGTTTTCATCTACATTAAGAGTTGTGAATGTGGTTGTAATTATCAGTCATTCCAATGCAGTCCGAAATAAGTTTTGTATCCTTTAAGCATCAACCGAATGATTGAATCCAAAACACCAATGCTAACCCACATTTCGGTCCTTTTCAACCCTGCAAATCATCGAATTAAAAAGAACTTCACTTTATTCCTATGCTGGGATTCAATTTCATTGTTTTTTTTTCGTTTTATTTCTTGACTGTGTTTAAGTAGGTGTCATTACAAATGTTTGCATACATGCCTCATTAGGGAAAGCAATTTACAATTGAAAATATTTTTTCGCTACAATTAAAAGTATTTTATTATACGTTTTAAAAATTATTATAATTATATAAGCAATAAAACTCAGAGAAGGCACTCTCCTATTCTATTTTAGTAAACAGAATTAGGCTAATTTTTTTGTTTTGTTATATGCTTGTCTTCAAAGGAAAGCGCAGAGAATATTTTAAATGATAAAACAAGACCATAAAAGCCCGTTAACAGTACCCTGATTATTAGTATGTTTTCGTTATCGATTTTTTCTTGCTGAATCCGAGTCTGATAGCAAAATCTTTCTACCTTGGGTTACGTACATCATTACAGTATCATTACGATTACGTACATAATTAATGAAATAATTAATAATTAAATAATGAATTGAATCGGACAAATTCTGATTTATGTACCGGTTGAAAACATAGATTAAATATTTCAGATATATTACTACATTTACATTACTCCAGTAAATTTTCAATCACTATCATATTAACTCCCAAAGGTACTTTTTTATCAACAAGAAGCGGTTATGTATTGATTATCTATTCATCTTACTTTTTACACAGTCTTATGAAAGAGTCCAGTGTGAAATATTTGCATCCTGTAAATGCCCCTGCACAGATTTAAGATGTTTTCTGTCATTTGGTTGTTGCTTGTAGTTATTTACTACAAGAAACTATCCACCTAGAAACACTACCCGAATCGGGTAGTGTCACGCCTACCCTGAAAGGGAAATGGCTTAATGGTATAATGGTTGTTGCTCTTCAGGACATAAGTATCGAATGAATAGAAACTATTTTAATTGGAAGATTGAAGAATGCAGAATAAAAAGGATTGCGGTCAAATTCAAATCAATTGAATACCAATTGATATTCCTGACATTAAATGTCGCTCTCATTCAGAGAGTTGCCAAATAATTCAAGGAGATTTCTCTGAATTGGTGGCCATGTGTGAATTTGAGCCGGCACTTTGAATCGGTTCCATTTTGCCAGTCAAAGAGTGGCAGCCACAGTTGGGCGATCTTTTTTTTTATATGCACAAGAAACTTGTGTCGGCTCCAGTGTTACCGCAGTGGGGCCACACAATGTTCCGGCGCACTCTAGCGGCGGAACGAATGTTACCCGGACAAATTTGAAAATTTCCCGGGAATTGTCCCGGAAATTTTATAACTGTAAAATCAACTTAAATTACAAAACAAAATAGTTTATAATATATTTGACTGAATGATTCTTGTTTATTATTGTAAAATCAATAGAAAGTATCAAACAGCATAGTTTCAAAAATTTTTTATTGAATAATTTTGATTCTTTTACCATGTAAAATCAGTATATTACAAAACATAGTTTTTACCCATTTTTATATATAATTTTCATTAATTTACCCCTGTGAAAAAAATGGAAGGGATGGCGAAAATTATTAAGAAAACAGCAAAGAAAATAGGAATGACAAAATCAAATAGAAAACCAGCAGGAAGGAAACATCACGACACGGAATACTCAAGAATGAGAAAGGAGGCAAGAAGGAATTT
The DNA here is from genome assembly GCA_932195095.1 of Andricus curvator. Taxonomy (NCBI): domain Eukaryota; kingdom Metazoa; phylum Arthropoda; class Insecta; order Hymenoptera; family Cynipidae; genus Andricus; species Andricus curvator. The sequence goes on along the minus strand of CAKNYM010050559.1, from coordinate 186,047 downwards.
AGGAAAATACAGACTTGCGAAGAAAGAAGAGAAAGAAAATAAAAGACGAGTATACGTTACAGCTAGGACAGCACTGGGAAACTATCTCAAAAAAAGTGCAAAGGAATGAAAGGAAAATAAACTGGAAAAGGGTAAAGGAAAGCAAAACGATGAGTGATTTCTGAAAAGCAATAGGAGTCTACCGACCTAGAAGGAAAAGGAGAGGAAGAAGAATAAGAAAAAAAGCTGGGTAAATCACTTCAAAAAATTACTGAGTGCAGAAGAGGATTCGACGGAGACAGGAGAAGGAAATCATGAGCAAAGGGAAGAAGAGCAACAAATTTTGGGAAGAAGAGGAGGTAGCAGAGGACGATTTCTTGAACCGGGACTTTGAAGTAGAAGAAGTAAGACAGACGCTGAATAAGATGAAGACCAAAAAAACGGCGGGGGAGGATGGAGTAACCGCAGAATTCTACAAGAATCTACCAGCAGAAGCAATGGTAGAATTATCAAATATTCTTAATGGACTGTGGAAGAAGGGGAAGCTGGGGACCAACTAGAATATCGCGTGGATCTACCTGATCTACAAAGCAGGAGACGAAGAAACAACAGCGAACTACAGGGGAGTTGCACTCCTGAATTTCGAATATAATCTGTTAGCTACAATATTAGCCGACAGATTGAGGACGTGGATAGAAAAGGAGGGGAAAATAGAAGAAAGCCAAGCGGGATTCAGGAAGAAGATGGGAACACGAGACCATGTTTTTGTCTTGAATTCACTGATAGGAAATCGATTGAAGAGATAGAGAGAGGAAGATTAATGGCGGTCTTTGTGGATTTCAAGACAGCTTTCGATTCAATTGACAGAGACATCATGATAGAAAAGTTAGAACGCATAGGAGTGACTGGAAGAATGTTACGAATGATCAGGGAAATATATAGGGATACTCAAAACGCGGCCACTGCTGAACAGGGAATCTCGGAGAGCTTCAAGACAAAAACGGGGGTAAGACAAGGATGCCCACTGAGCCCAATACTCTTCAACATCTTCCTGGAGGACCTGGATGAGGCACGGAAGGATGAACGGTGATTGGGAAAACGAAAATCTTCGCAATGAAATTCGCCGATGATATGATACTGTTGGCAGAGGAGGCGGAAGGTCTGAGACAAATGCTAAAAACATTGGAAAAATACGTGAAAAAGAACAAACTGGAATTCAAAGTCTCAAAAAAAAAAAAAAAAAAAATGGTCTTCAGAAAAGGAGGGAAGCTCAAAAAAGAGGAATTTTGGATCTCTGGTTCTCTACGACAGGCACTTACAGTAGGCACGTGATAAATATGTCAGGAAAAGCTCAAAAAAACTTCAAATGCTGGGTTTGGACTGATGAAGAGGAGTAGAATAAAAGGGTTGATGAGAAGAGAATACCTGTTTGATACTTTGGTTAAATTGGGATTCATGTACGGCGTGGACGTGTGGGGCTGGCATAAAACGGACGAATGGGAGAAACTTCAAGGAAGGTATATGAAGATGATAATGGGGCTAGACAGAACGAAACCTGCTTACATATGGAGGTTGGAATCGGGAAGAAGCAAAGTGGAAGTAGAAGTAAGAAGGAGGGGAGGAAGCTATTTGCTGGAGATAATGGATATGGGCGAAGAAAGGTGGCCGAAGGCATGTCTGCTAGAAGAAATAAGAGGATTAGAAAATAACAATCCATCAGAGTGGGGATAAGCAATGAGGGTGGAACTCGAAGAGATGGAGTTGGAAATTGGGCAATGGTTTAGAAAGCTAAAAGAAGAGAATGATGGTGAGCTTCAAGAGCAACTTCTAAAGGGCGTGGAACGGCGAAAGGAGCAAATTATGCTGGAAGACTGGAATAAGGCTATGAAATCTAGATACTGTAAGGGATATTACCACTGGAAACAAGCACCTGGAGCAGAGAAATACTGGGAGAAGAAGGAGGTACCCGAAAAAGACAGATCAATGGGCTAGGATGCGATGTGAGAACGTCGGGAAAACAGGAAATGAAGGCTACAAAAATATTACGTGTAGGCTTTGTGATGAGAAAGATTAAACTCTGGAGCACATCATATCCTGTGAAAAACTCAACGAATTCTTGGAAGACAGCGTGATGAAATGGAGAAAAATATGGATAGAAGGAGATAATGGAGAAGAAAAGCTGAAAGAGGCATTCAAAGGAAATGCTTCGAAGGAAATTTGTGACTTCACTAGGGCGCTTGAAAAGAAGGCCAGAAGGATTGCAGCAGGAGGAACAACAGTGAGAGAGGAGAAGGAGGAAGAAGTGGAATAAAGTGAATAGGAGACAATTAAAAAGTGTACAGAACCAGAATGTTAGAATAAGAGAACTATGCATATTTGAATTTAGAATTAAGATAAGTTAGGAATTGGGATGTATTGAGTACTCTAAGCCCAGAACGCATGAGTTGGAATAAATACTGCTACTACTACTACAGAATAAATAACAATCTTCACTGAAAAGTAATTGCATATTTCCTCAACTAACAGCCGTAATTTTAAATTTTAAATTGTAGAATCTTGTTAGGCGGATTAAAATTTAAAATCTCCCCACTTTCTTCAATTCCCTCTTTTGTTGCTAAGTCAGCGACAAGTACGTCATTTTTCATTCTGTTTCGATATGGGGTTTTATTTAAATTCACCTGACTGAATGTGCATTCCACCTTTACATTTGAAAAGGACAGAATCAACAAAAGTGATATAGCCTTTTGCACATTTTCAAAAATTGGTTCACCAGCTGCGTTCTTGATCTGGAAAAGCTTACGCCAGTATTCTTCTGCAGGAAGTGTCCAATCTAAGTCATAATCTGCATGATTAACTCCGTGGATTCGCCATTCGTCGTCCAACTTTTGTGCATCGACAAAATCTTTTAAAATTGAAAATCTCGATAATACTGATTGCAATGATTTAAACCTGAACGATTGAGCAAATTCAGGATCTACTACCTTTATTACTTCGAACACTGGGTCTGAAAAGTCAAAACGCTCTTTTACTTCAGACACGAGTGTTATATAAAACTTGCGGATGATATCGTAGAAGAAATCCAAGTCTTTCTCAGGAACATTGCCATCTTTTGTTAGTTCAGCAAGACTTTTAGCTGCAAGAACACCTAGATACACATGTTTCTGTTCGATGATATGAATTCGTTTTTATGATCAAGTTTTAAAACGTCAGACGCAGATCTTACACAGTTCACTTCGAGGTAGTTGGTGCAAACAGTTCGGACGAGTTTTGTGACTTCTGGTTGCAATCTATGTAAGAGTCGCGTTTTATGACTGGAAAAGCAGATTGAAATCAGTCATTAGTCCCAAAGCGTAGCACATAAATTCCAAGTAGATAATTATGAATCTGTTCGACATTACATTCACAATTTCTTCAGTCGTTTTCGATGGATCTTGTAGAACTGATGAAGCAAAATAAGCTTTAGAATCATATTCACGCAATCTTTTAGGGAGAGCCAGCGCGTAGTGCTTACTGCGAGAATTCTATAAATCCTAGGTATTAGGACTGGCTTGTTCGGGCGATTTCAGTGTCACATGCCCTTAACTTTCTTTTTCTTCTTAGTTGGAAAACTTATTCTCTTCGTGACTGCAGAATTCGTGTTAGCAGAAGAGTTTTTGTTGAACTACTTCCTGTCGAGAGAGGTCTTGGTAGCTTTGCCTGACTCCTGAGCAGTTCACCTTCCTGTAGATCTTTTTTCGGATAAGGCTTTTCATTCGAAATAATATCCTGGATTGATAATTCATCAGATGCCAATGGTGCTGATGAATCTGTGGATTCCGACTGGACACTTTCTCCACCTTCGTATAATTCGCCATCATCAGTAGAGGAGTATTCATCTACCTGCTGCTCTTTATCTTCTTCCTACATAAAATGAATTAAAAGTATTGCGATACAAAAATCATCTTTAATTTTTTCTCATACGGAAATTTCATACCTTAAAAAATGCTTAGGAATTATGTTTATTTCTTCATTAGATTAGGTGTCGAATTACAAAAAACACAATGCCATACCAAATCTCAAGGATTACAAACAATATTATGTTTTATGTTCACATTTATTTTTAATAAAATAATGGTGTGGACAATAGTGGTTCACTCGTGGCTTACACGCACCACTTCAAAATTTTTTGGGATTCGGCGTCCGTGGCCTAATGGAGTTTCACGGATTAATTCTTGGCTCAATTGGAACACCGTGCCGCTTCCCATGGTAATGCCTGCCCTTTTTCCATCCTGTGCGTACATTCCACGAAGGGATGTATTACTATCCACTATTGCAATGGCGTCACCAGTGGATGTTGTTAATACTTTTTGTTCTTCGATTGGCATGGGCCTTAAGGTTTTTTGTCCGACTCGCAAACAAATTGGTTTATTGGCAGGAAAAGTGTATCTTCGAATTTCAAATCGCCGATGCGGATTGGTGTGAGGAATAAGCCGAATAAGTCCAAGGTCTTTAAGTTCAAATCCAAGTATGAGCAAGGAACTATGCCTGACTGAAGGATGCCTGGATCTGGCAGGAAAACGAGGCTCTGCTGTAGCAGGAGAACTCTCAGGAGGAGGATGTCTGGCAGGAGAATAAGTAGTCTCGAGACGAGGAACACCAGGAATCGGATTGCCATTAGGTAGACACTCAAAATGTGAACTCAACTCTACAACAAAAAACAGATGATTAAATCCTTTCTAAAGTAGACAATCGTATATTGGTATATAATGAAACCATTCTGGCAAAATTTGGAGCCAATATTCACGGCATTGAGGGATGTTTGCCCTCGGAAATTGAGAAACACAGATAAAAGTCAAAATTATTTATCTCAAAATTGTACAGAAACGATGCAGAAAGATGGGAGTTATATTAAGAGTTATGCATGTGATTGTAATTGTCAATCTAATAGAAGCCAACATAGCTATTAACTGATAGATAGATAAACGTATATTTTTCGGCCTGTTGGCCCTGAAAAATTGGCTTGCTTACCTCCCCATGTTTTACAGAATTTGTCTTAAAATTAGTCTTTACAAACTGACACCCATCAACACCTTAATGCTACCTTAATTCTACGATTCATCGCTCTTATCGCTTTGCCTTCTTCGCTTTGCCTCGCACGCATGTCCTCATCGTTCGAATTGTCTAGCATTATCAAACTATGCCTCCGCGGTTACTCTCTAATACTTATCTACTAATTATTTACATTATTTACAATTTCGCTTTCATTGACTTCCTCTCCTCTTCACAATCTTTCCCTCTCCATTCCTCTTTCTCCTCCCTTCTCTTCTTCTCCATCTCACCCAACACTTCCTTCACCCATGCAACCGCCCTTTTGTCCCCTCTTTCATGCAGTACTACCTCTATGCTTATCTCGCTCCTTTCTACTCCCTCGTCATCCTCCAGATAGTCTTCCACCCTTGCATACCCCTTTCCGCACTCTCTCCCTTGGCACAATACACTTGGAATTCCCGTGAAACCGTGACCCACTTCTTCCCTCCTCCACTTCTGCCTTCTGTCTCACCATGCCCTTCTTCTTCGCCACCTCATACACCTTTCTACCCTCCTCTTGCATCCTTCTCACTTCATCCCTCTGCAGCCCATTCTTTTTAAATTTCTTTCTCTTTCAACCTTAATATTCCCTTTTCCTCTCCTGTTCTCCTTCCAGCCAAACTCCCTAACCAGCTTACTTTCATCCCCTTCCAAAAATTTTTGCTCATACTTACACTCCCGACTCCCTGTTATAATCCCTGAACTCGCTCTCATCGCCTCCCTCCTAACGATATAATTAGGCGTATTCCTTGCAAACTCCAGTGTCCACTTTAAATACGTCGCCTGTGTCCTATTTACCTCCTTACTTTCCGACCACCTCCACACCTCTACTGCATAAAATAGCACACTTATTACTAGCGAGTCAACCATTTTCATTCTGGTTTCAAAATCATCCGCAAATATCTCCTTTCCCAACCGCCACACCTTCCTCACCACCGCATTTGCTCTTCTCAGTCCCTCTTTTATGTGCTCATTCACATCCCCGTTTTTCCGAAACAAGAAGCTCAGGGTCACAAACTGTTTTACCACCTGCACCGCCTTTCCCTTTTACTTCTACTCCCCTCCCTTATCCCTTCCGCCGCCTTTCCTGAACAACATAACCTTGGATTTTTCCGCATTCAACTCCACCTTCGTCTAATTCGCCATCATCAGTAGAGGAATATTCATCTGTCTGCTGCTCTTTATCTTCTTCCTACATAAAATGAATTAAAAGTATTTCGATGCAAAAATCATCATTAATTGTTTCTCATGCGGAAATTTCATATCTTAAAAATTGCTTAGGAATTATGTTTATTTCTTCATTAGATTAGGTGTCGAATTATAGAAAACACAATGCAATACCAAAGCTCAAGGCAATAATTGAAGGTTTCGTAACGTTGTCTGTAGATATATAAAGATATATCGTAATCTTTCAGACTAAAGTACTATTTTGTGCAACTGGAATATCTTTTTTTTTAAATAAAACAGACAAATGAAAAATTCTCATTATGATTGATGATTATTTTTCAAAACATTTTTTAAAACATTCAATTGAACTTAATAAACATAATTTAAATGGATTGTTCCGATTCGTTTCGAAATTTGTTGATTTCCCGAATTATTCCCGACAGTATCGAAATTACCCGAAAAATGCGAAATTTTCCGGTCATCGGCAACACTGGACGGCTCAACCTAAACTGCCAGCCAAAAAGTGCTGTCGGGGATTGGCAGACTATCGGCTCAACGTGTGAACTATCGGGAATGTTTATTGCAATACTGATTCTCAAACCGGGCCAAATTTAGGCCAAAATCACAATGTTCAAAATTTCTATATGGATTTAAATATAAATTTAATGGAAGTAATATCTTTATACGTATATTTAACATACTATACATATTTAGTAATCTAATTTATGAGAAGATGATAGTTTCTTGCAAGTTAGCTTAAGTTTTTCAACTTATTGTAAATCTAGAATAGCCTACAGATTTTACTGCAAATGCTTTGTAATTCCAGATTACTATTAACACATTACATTTAACACATCTGTTGATTACTACAAGATTCTAACAGTGCGAAACGGTTTTCTTTAAACAGTGAGTAAAACATCCCTGCAATTTTCTCTATTGTAATTTTTTGTCTGGAATTTCTATTTGAATATTTACATTCAGTTGAGAAACTTCGTCAATTTCACTACATCGTGGCTTGACTTAGTCCCAGAGTTTGGCCGACTACTTGTTGAACATACGTGAACTTGAACGAGAATTAGCGTTTTTGCGTGGAACCTTTTCACGTGTACAGTTTTCAGTGCACGATATGTGCACGTGTAAGTGTTTAGATAGGCATTTGATTAAATGTATACTTATTTCGAATAAACTCAGAGGAAGTTTGGAAGAAAATAGCAATTAGTATACAATTTAATTTGGATCTCATAAATTTTGATTTGTGTATAGGTTAAAAAAATATATTAAAAATGTTACATATATTACATATCGTATTATATTTACCAATAGAATTAATGATCAACGCTACGTATACGGCGAGATTATAAAGATTCCTCATCTTTCCAAATTAAAGAACAGACTGAAAAATGTATTTTATTGAATGCTTTAATAAAAAATGCATCAAATGAAAATTATCGCTCCTTAGTGCATTATATGATGCATATATCATGCAATCGCTATCTCATGGATTAGAGGCGTCAAGTTTGTCGTTCACAGTTATTTATATTCCATTAAAGTCTGTTTCAAGAAATAAAATTTGGCTAATCAATTCATTGAAAATTATATCACAATTTATAAAATGTTAAGGTTTCGAGAAAATCCTGTGCTTGAATATATTAAAAGAACTGAAAAGGTTAATTTCATCCTCTTAGAGCCTAATCCAATAAATTTTCAGTCACTATCACAGTTTTATAATGTACTATAAACGATTTTGAGTCAGACTTCAGGGAAGATAGAATTGCGAATCCAATTCACAAAATTATATATTGATTATATTGTGGAAATAGTAATAGAATCAATAATAAAGGTTAAATCAGTACTTTTTCTAAAACTAAACACGAAAACGTTCTCTATATGTCAGTCCCTGATCCCCGCTTTATCGCCCTTTTGCCAAGTGCTGATTTCAGTCTTATGACCTTTTTCGATTTCGACATCCACGAATTGAATGACTCATAAGCCACTTACCACGCACGCACGCATCAAAACTTCAACCATCTTAACTCTAGAGATAATAATTGTAGATGAGGAAAAATTCACTAAAATTCGTCCATCCTAACTGAGCTTGGTCCCCAAGCTCGCAAAGTACAAAAATAATTCTTAACGAAATTCTCCGTGGTTTCCGGTCAAGAGAAAATATTAGTTTCTCACCGGCTTTTCTCTGTCTCTCTCATTCTCTCTCATATCTTTGTTCACGATCTCGTTCGAATCGTTCCTCTCTTACATCGTGGCTTTCGCTGTCGTTATTTTATAATCAGCTTCGTTATTCCACTTGCGCCAAATTCGAAGTTGACTCACATGTCACATTAGTGGTGGTTTGACCTTACCTCCCTTTCTTCAATAAACTCTGAACTCCATATGTATCAGATGGTAATACGTCTGTGATCACCATAGGCAGTTTACATGGAGACTGCAGTTTTGTTGACTCTCTTGTAGCGATAGGATGGTATTTCATACAAACTATATCACTGATCTTATATTCCACATTGAGAAGTCGCGTTTGTCATATCTAGCTTTCGAAACTTTCTTGGCTTTTTTAATTACGTTTCTTACTTCTTCTCTAAGTTCTACAGAAAGGTTTCCGAATTTACAGATAGTTGCCTTGTTAAACCGTCTTTAAATTGCTGAACGTATCTATATAGGATTTCGACAGGAGATTTTCCAGTTCGAGATCATACTTGTTTCCATGCGTATTCATGAGATAAGGTACAAGGTTATCAATGTGTACATTCTCAAAGAGTCTTTGACCGACCGGAACTGGATTTTACTCTACGGGTTGCTTGCCAAATTTTATTCTCAGACAATATCTCGATTCGTCCTATCTTTTTTATGAAGATCTTCGTCACGCAACACATAGTTTGAATATTACGATCAATTCTCAACGATTCTTCGATCTATCAAAATTTCCTTTTCCTCGACTGAAGCACTGTAAACAGAAGCTAAATCGGAAGAATCTGGCGCGTTCTCGCCTAGAGCTCTGGAAAGAGCGTCTACCTGTTAAATAAGTTCTACTTATCGAAGGTGGATTTCAAACTCATGCTCAGCGATTGAGTTGATCCACGTAATGGTTTCCGAATTTTCAGCTTTGCTAGTGTTGACGTCTGTTATAACATCAAACTTGATTTCGATCAAGAAAAGCCTCAAATGCGCAAGAGCCCAAACAATGGCCAACAACTCAAGTTTATTCACGTAAGACGAATTTTGAGTTTCCGAGGTTCGACGGGTTATCGTATGAATCAAACGCATGTCATGATTCTCGGTTTTCTGTATCAAAAAGATCGCACTGAGACCTTCCCAGAATTGGAATTCAAAGTCAATAATTGGTATCTTTCCACAAAAACAGTTTTTTTATGGTTTCTCCGAAGATTATCCCGCTTCCATTTGAATAAATCTGCCATGGATGCCATGGTATTATGCGTTATGAAAGCCTTTTTTCCCCGGCATTTTATGCTAATGGAATTTGTAAGTAACCGCATTTTAAATCTGGGAGAGCAAACAAAACTAGCATCATGTAAGCGTTGAATACTATCATCGATATTTGGAATTGAATAATGCCTTCCAATTGTATTTTGGTTAAGTCTGATATAGTCAATAACCATTTTTGGTTCTCAATTTTTCTTTTTGATAAGAATACAGGGACTCGCGAAAGGTAACTCTGTATCAATTACTAGTTTAGCTTACTTCCACTCGTTTACTGTTTCTTGCACGAGCTTTAGTTCCTGATAACTCGCCCAGTGACGTTTTGAAAATGCAGGTTTAGTTCCGGGTTTTTATTGGATACTTATTTCAACTAAATAAGTATAACCCAATTCGAACAGACTTTTAACAACAATACTTCAACATTCGTTAACTAAATTGAGCAATTCGCGGGTTTTCTCTTTCATAACTTCCGAATCGACTATCAGTTCTGATTCTACTACCTGTTCAGATCTCGGCTTAGTTTTCTGGGCTTCTTCAATAATCATTATTATATCGTCTAATTATGAACCTTTTGGATACTCAATAACCTTTGAGGTTCTATTCTCGTAAGGTAAAATAAGTTCGAGATTCGAAGGTTGGGTAGTCAGATCCTTTAACAAAAATCCACTACGGTTACAAAATTCCAATTGATTGTCAAATTTAAAGTATAAAATTTGCGGTCAGTCCATAAAGTTTGGTCCATCAAGTGCATCATAGCTTTGAGCGCCATCTGGGACAACTCTCAAAGAAACATCGCCCGGATTTCTATTTTTGTTAAAAAATTCAGCAGTTTTGAAGTAATAGATGTTGCCTAATCAACAAGCATGGTAGTATTAAATAAGGATGTATAAGTTTTTTGGACTACTGGGTATTTTTGCTATCCCGTGTGCTTGAGAAATCCTTCCAATTATATGCAAAAGACGTTTCGGCGACTCATCGGTAGTCCTTCTCAATTTTGCAAACAAGAAATAAAATACATAACCTCTGTATTATAATAGGTGAATTGTGAAACAAAAGGATGATTACAGAATAAAGAAAGTTAAGTAATTCGGTCGGAAAACAAAGCAGTTTCGAAGTAAGAGAGCTGAAAATTTTTTTGAAACAATCCTACCTAACTCGGCCTGCAGGACGGTCACAGCATTCTACGCAAGAAAGCAGCATCTTCCACTTGCTGTATTCTTCCACAGAAGTAGCCGAATCTCCCGGAATTGAGTTCTACTGTAAAAGGCAAAAACTACTACCAAAGCTCATTAGAATTTCACTTGCTGTCTCTTTTTGCATAAACCCTTTTAAGTTCGGCAGCATCTGTATTTTTACATATTCATTAAAACTTTTTGTTAATCATTTTTCATAAGTAGATTGCACGCAAATTACAAGGTAATAGGAAAAAAAATTCTAATATCTATTAAAATAAACGGAACAGGGAGAGCCTGCTTCAAAGATTTTCGTCCATTTCCTCCGTTCGCTGGTTTTTCAGTTACTATCTTCTTTCATAGAACGCAAGAAAAGTGGTGCACCAAACCACCGAAAGTGGCGTGAAACTTGATGCAGGTGCAATAATTCAGAAAAACTAGCATTAACCTATTTTTTGTATTTATTTATTAAATAATACTCTTTCACTCAGATACTTTACCATAATGGATATACTCTTAATTACAAGCTACTGGTAACATTTCGTAGCATTCGACTTCGCATCACAAACAATATTCTATTTTAAGTTCACATTTATTTCTGATAAAGTAATATTGTGGAGAATTGTGGTTTACATGGGGCTTGAACGTCCCACTTTAAAATACTCTGGCATTTGGCGAACGTGTCCTAACGGAGTTTCACGGACTAATTCTGGGCTCAATTGGAACACTGCGTCGCTTCCCATGTTAATGCCCGCCCGTTTCCCATCCTGCGTATATATTCCGCGAAGAGATGTATTAGTATCCATTATTACAATGACGTCACTATTAAATATTGATAATAGTTGTTTTTCTTTGTTTGGCAAGGACATCATGTTCCATAGTTCTTTTCCCCGCAAGTAAATTGGTTTATCAACAGGGAAAGTGTATCTTCGAATTTCGAATCGCCGGTGGGGATTGGTAGTAACGCTGCGGAAAGTTTTCAGCTAATTTAAGAGTTGTGAGTGTGGTTGTAATTATCAATATAATAGTAATCAAAAGAGTTTTTCACATAATTATTATTGGAATTAATGTATTTTTATTTACGCACTTTTGTGTTTCACTGACAATACAGATCACGAGATTAACGCAATTAAAATCCTTAAATGTTACGCTGGTTGGAACATAAGCATACAACCCTGGCGAGAGTTTTAGATATAAACTCATTCCAATCCATTCCGAAACAAGTTTTGTATACTTTAAGCATCAACCGAATGATTAATCCAGAACACCAATGCTAACCCACATTTCGGTCCTTTTCAGCCTTGCAAATCATCGAATTAAACAGATCCCACACTTTTTTTTCTCATAACGTTAAATTACTTATAGTTGAAATCTTAATCGTAGTAGCTAATAAAATCTTTGATTTTAGATCCGTCGACAAATCAACGGCTATAAACATGTTTCTATAACTAAGATTTAGCAATACAGTTGAATTTAGATCTGATTATAGATTGGAGGCGTCAAGTGTGTGCTTCTGAGATATTTACATTTCATTATTAAGGAAAAAAAATTACACTCTGTGTTTAAATATAATAAAAGAACTAGAATGATAAGTCTTATCCACCTGAGCCGATGACGCTTCAGTAAATTTGCAATCACCATCACATTACCTCCCAAAGGTACTTTTTTATCATCAAGAAGTGATTATGTATTAATTATCTATTGATCTTACTTTTTACACAGTCTTATGAAAGAGTCCAGTGTGAATTATTTGCATCCTGTGAATGGCCCTGCGCAGTTTTCAGATGTTTTCTGTCATTTGGTAGTTGATCCTCAGGACAGAAGTATCGAATGATACTTCTGATTTTAAATTTCTCAAGAGAAGCAAATTTACAATTTTTGAAGAAATATAGTTCAGACAGTAAATATCGCTCTGATCCAGAGCGTTGCCAAATAATTCAAGGAGATTTGTCTGAATTGGTGCCCATATGTGAATTTGCGTCGGCACCCTAAGTCGGTCCGATTTTGCCAGCCAAAGAGTGGTAGCTACAGTTGGGGGATCTTTTTTTTATATGCACAAGAAACTCGTGTCGGCTCGACCTAAACTGCCAGCCAAAAAGTGCTGTCAGCGATTGGCAGACTATCGGCTCAACGTGTGAACTATCGGAAATTTTTTTTACAATACTAATTCTCAAACCGGGCCAAATATGGACCAAAATCACAATGTTCAAAATTTCTATAGGGATTTCAATATAAATTTAATGGAAGTAATATTTCTATACGTATACTTAACATACCATACATATTTAGTAATCTAATTTATGAGAAGATGATAGTTGCTTGCAAGTTAGCTCAAGCTTTACAACTTATTGTGAAACTAAAATGGACTACAGATTTTACTGCACATGCTTTGTAATTTCAGATTACTATTTCGGGAATGTAAATTTGTTATACAAAAGCGTAGTAATAGTGTGGTAAGATTCCAAACTTTTTCCACAAATCAGTTGATTACAACAAGATTCTAACAGTGCGAAACGGGTTTCTTTAAACAGTGGGTAAAACACTCCTGCAATTTTCTTCATTGTAATTTTTGATCGGAAATTTCTATTTAAATATTTAAATTCTATAGAGAAGCTTCGTGAATTTCACTACATCGTGGCTTGACTCAGTCCCAGAGTATGGCCGACTACTTGGTGAACATACGCGAATTAACGTTTTTGTTTGTATAGTTTCTAATAAATAATTTCAATGAAGCGAAAACATCTGTTTATTTCTGTCATTTAATAACGCAATCGGTCCCCTGTGTCCTACAGAACATAATTCTCATCCCTTATACAAAAAAATAATTTCCAACTACTCGTAGAATATAATATAAATATTTTGAACGATTTAATACATCAAACGGTTTTTGTGTTCTTTTATGCGTTTGTTGCTGTATTTTTCATTAAATAATACTCGTTCGCTCAGGTAATTTACCAAAATGCATAGAATCTTAATTACGTAACATCCTGATCCAACTTCGGATTACAAACAATATTATATTTTATGTTTAAATTTATTGTTATTAAAATAATGGTGTGGAAAATAGTGGTTCACTCGTGGCTTACACGCACCACTTCAAAATTCTTTGGGATTCGGCGTCCGTGGCCTAATGGAGTTTCACGGATTAATTCTCGGCTCAATTCGAACACCGCGCCGCTCTCCATGGTAATGCCTGCCCTTTTTCCATCCTGTGTATATATTCCACGAAGGGATGTATTAGTATCCACTATTGCAATGACGTCACCAGTGGATGTTGTTAATACTTTTTGTTCTTCGATTGGCATAGGCCTAAAGTTTCTTTGTCCGACTCGCAAATGAATTGGTTTATTGGCAGGAAAAGTGTATCTTCGAATTTCGAATTGCCGTTGCGGATTGGTGTGGGGAATAAGCCGAATAAGTCCAAGGTCTTTAAGTTCAAATCCAAGTATCAGTAAGGAACTATGCCTGAATGATGGAGACCTGGATCTGGAAGGAAGACGAGGCTCTGCTGTAGCAGGAGAACTTTCAGGAGGATTCTGCCTGGCAGGAGAATACGTAGTCTCGAGACGAGGAACACCAGGAATAGGATTGCCATTAGGTAACCATTCAAAATGTGAACTCAACTCTGCGACAAAAAACAGAGGATTAAATGTTTTCTAAAGTAGGCAACTCCATGTTTTACAGAATTTGTCTTAAAATTAGTCTTCACCAACTAACACCCATCGACACCTTAATACTACCTCAATTCTACGATTCATCGCTGTTATCGCTTTGCCTTCTTCGCTTCGCCTCGCACGCATGTCCTTATCGTTCGTCTTGTCTTGCATTGCCAACCTCTGCCTTCGCGGTTACTCTCGGATACTCATCTACTGATTATATACAATATTCACAATTTCGCTTTTATTTACTTCCTCTTCTCTTTACAATATTTCCCTCTACATTCCTCTTCATCCTCCCTTCTCTTCTTCTCTTCTTCTCCATCTTACCCAACACCTCCTTCACCCATGCAACCGTCCTTTTGTCCCCTCTTTCATGCAGTACTACCTCTATGCTTATCTCACTTCTTTCCACTCCCTCGTAATCCTCCAGATAGTCTTTCACCCTTGCATACCCCTTTTCGCACTTTCTCCCTTGGCATACACTTGTAATTCCCGTGGAACCTTGACCCAATTATTTTCTCCTCCAGTTCTGCCTTCTCTCTCTACATGCCGTTCTCCTTCACCACCTCATACACCTTTCTCCCCTCCTCATGCATCCTTCTCACTTCATCACTCTGCAGCCCATTCTTTCTAAAATACCTTTCTCTTTCAACCTCCATCTTCCCATTTCCTCCCCTGTTCTCCTCCTATTCAAACTCCCTAACCAGCTTACTTTCATCCCCTTCCAAAATTTTTTCTCATACATAGACTCCCGACTCCCTGTGAGAATCCCTAAACTCGTTCTCCTCGACTCCCTCCTAACGATATAATTAGGCGTATTCCTTGCCAACTACAGTGTCCACATTACATACCTAGCCTGTGTCCTATTTACCTTCTTACTTTACTTCCATCCCCACTCCTCTAATCCATAAAATAGCACACTCATCACTGGCGAGTCAAACATTTTCATTCTTCTTCCTAAATGTTCTGCAAATAACTCCTTTCCCAACCTCACGCCTGCTTCATCACCACATTTGCTTTCCTCACTCTCTATTTTATGTGCGCATTCACTTCTCCAATTTTCCGAAACAAGAAGCCCAGGGACGCAAACACTTTCACCTTCTGCACCGCCTTTCCCTATTACTTCTATTCCCCTTCTTTATCCCTTCCACCACCTTTCCTGAACAAAAGAACCTAAGAATTTTCCGCATTCACCGCCAACTTATTCTTATCCAGGTATCTTCGCACCCTCTTCCTCATCTCCTTCAAGGCCTCCTTGCTTCTTACCAGCAACACTGTGTCATCCGCATACGCGAGTGACAAAATTGTAACCCCTCCTCTAGCTTACTTTCCATATCCGCGATTAAAATCGCAAAAAGCGTTGGCCTAAGCAGACACCCTTACCTTAACCCTCTATTCATACCGAAACCCTCCGAAATCTGATTTGTATTCAGGTGAAGAAATAGATTAAAATTTTTAGATATATTATTATATTTACCAATAGAATTGAGGATGAGCGCTAAAGATAAGGTGAAAGTATGAAGAATCCCCATCCTTATAATTAGAAGAGAAGCTGATAAATATATTAATGTATTTAGCACTTTATTATCGATATCGCTAATGAAGATCGTAGTGCTTCATTGGATAATATAATACATATATCGCGTATTCGTTATCTCATAAATGAGAGGCTTCAACTTTGTCTTTCTGAGATATTTACATTTCATCAGAGTTAGTTTCAAGGAAAAACATTTAGTTAATAAATTCGATAAAAATGATATCGATATTTATCCAACGTTTTAAGTTTGTGGGACATTCTGTGTTTAAATATATTAAAATACCTGGAATGATAAATCTCATCCACCTGAGCCAACGACGCTCTAGTAAATTTTAATCACTATCACATCAACTACCAAGGATATTTCTTTATCACAAAAAAGCGATTATGTATTGATTATTATCTGTTAATCTTACAGTCTTATAAAAAATTCTAATGTAAACTATTTTCATTCTGTAATTTCCCTGCACGGAATTAAGAGGTTTTCTGATATTTAGTGTTTCCTCCTAAGGAAGGAAGTATCATTTGAATGGAAATTATTTTATTCGTAAGATTTAGGAATGCAGATTCATGAGAATTGCGGTCAAATTCAAATCAATTGGATATCAGGCTATCGGTCAAAATTCCGATAGATTTTGAGCGTCTGGTTTTTTAGGCAACATACTATATACGTAGTATCTTTCAGTACAAAGTATGTCGTCAGATCTGGGTGTTCGATGATCTTCTGAAAACTGGCCCTTTTCAAAACCGCTGAAACATCTGAAGCTGTGATGCTGGTCAGCTCCATTTCAGGGTTATTGCTTGCTCTTGCGTTCTCTAGTTTAAACCATGCAGCATCTGAATTGCTTCTGTTCGTTTTTCCTCAAACATCCGACCAGTAGTTATTCATGTCTTCCAATTGAGGTACTTCGATGTCCTGCTGGTTATTTTGCTTCAAACACTGTTTACGTTTGAACCTTCTTTCATCTGCCTAAAAGGTTCGATTTTGCTGCCGTTTTGCAATAGTTTTCTTGTACCGACGCAGTCTAGCAGTAAGAACATCAAGTCTCTGTCGTTGAAGGTGAGAAAGTAAATCCGAGAAATTCACGGCGATCACCGCTCTCGCGTCCGAAAGCAGTAATCGTCGACTGAAACTGGTCATTTGAGACTTGGACATTTCTAGTCGTATCTCGAGAACCTGACCAGATTTTTTTATTTTTATTGTCTGGAATCAGTAATAAGCCTTTAGAGAATGTGTGGTAAAAATTTCAGATTTTCGCTATAACTTTCCTAGGTCATGTCACAAGTTGAATTCGAGGTACGAAATTCGAGAAATTCTTGCATTTTTTCAAACTTCTCATTATTAGGATTTAACTGATTAGTATTTGAATAGGTTTTCTAACGGTTTTTTTTTTATAAAAGTTTCTTTCTTCTTTTAATAATTATTAATCCTTTAGTAATCACGGTTTAAAGTCAGCAGTGATTTTTAACAGTACCTTCGCCCATCATACCGACAATTTCAGACGGCAGTGTATAAGATCAAATTTGTTTTTTGTTACATTTTTCGTGTCGAATTGAAAGTTTATATATTGAAAATTATCTTATAAGCAGTTTTTGATGCACCATCCAATCGAAACTCAAAGATTCTCTATAGTTAATTAAAACTAAAATTAAGTTGCAGTTCAATTACATTATAAAACTGCCGTTCTACGCAAAGAGGCAGCAAATAAAAGACTCGAAAATTATATTTTCCCTAAAACGGGAGAATTTGTAAAAATCTGGAATAATTACACAATCTAGGAAACTGCCGACATCAGAGGCAACATTTTATGCAAGTATTTTTCCATATAACGGCAAAAAAGTGGTACATCAAATCACTTGGAGTGACGGGTAACCTGACACAGACGCAGTACTTAAGAGAAACTGATATCAACCTATTTCAGGTACTTTTTGTCAAAAAATAAACGTTCACTTATATACTTTCGCCAATTTATCACGCTACTAAAGCACATTTTCCATTATTTGCGGTTGTATATTTTTCTTCTAAATTCACTTTTTCTTCAAGCCGCGCAAACTTACAACTTTTGTTGTGTTTTTTAATTAAAGAGGATAGGGTAATCAAACGATACTGAAACCATGAGAATCATAAGACATTGATCCTTTAATGTAATTACCCGTTACTTGTAGCTATCGCAACATTTTTATCCGACATCGGATCACAAACAATATTATATTTTCGGTTTCCATTCATTTTCAACGAATTAATGGTGTTGAGAATTTTTGGCTTACATGTGGTTTAAACGTACCACTTCAAAATTCTTTCGGATTCGGTTAGTATGGCTTCTGGGGTCAATACGAGCACCGCGCCGCTTTCAATATTTATACCAACCCGTTTTCTGTTTTGATTATATATGCCACGAAGAGTTGTATTAGTATCCATTATTGCAATGATGTGACCAGTGGATGTTGTTAATACTTTTTGTTCTTCGGTTAGCATGGGTATCATGTCGCATAGTCCTCTTCCGCGCAAGTGAATTGGTTTATCAACAGGAAAAGTGTATGTTCGAATTTCAAATTGCCGATGCGGATTGGTGTGGGGAATAAGCCGGATAAGTCCAAGGTCTTTAACTTCAAATTCAAGTATCATTAAAGAACGATGCCTGATAGGAGGCGACCTGGATCTGGCACGAAGAGAAGGCTCGGCAGGCGGAAGAGCACTGACTGGAGACTGAAGTCTGGCAGGAGAATAAGAAGTGCCCGAACGCGGAACACATGGAATATGGTCACCATTAGGTAAACATTCGAACTCGGAACTCAAATCTGCAACAAGAAACAGATGGTTAAATGACCCCACACTAAATGTATGGGGAAATGGCTTTCGGTGGATGTGGCTGAAACTTGGTAAATATGTAGATTATGAGGGCGTAATAAAATATCCGGAAAAAATTAAGAAAAATTGACATTTTTTGCGCTATATGGCGATAAGTGCTCAAAATATGTGAACACAATTCCACGGCTCTAAAACTTGACGTGATAGAAAAATGTCGCTTTCTGCTTCGGATTTAGCAACAAAGGATCTACAAGGAATATATATTATTGGTCCGGGTACTATTAACAATTTTTTGTTTGTAGTCCTGTAAAATAATTAGATAGAATTATAACTAATAAGCCTCGCTTATGAATTTCTCACGATGTATTTCTTATTTCTATAGATTACGTACTTTACTACATTATTATTATTCTGAAATCATTTTAATATCTGTTTTCAAATCTATTGCGATAACAGGTTCTAGCAAGTGATAAAACTCTAGATAAATGTTCAGGTAACAAATAAAAGCTAAGATAAATATTCAGGTACCAGAAATATTTGTAATGTTTCAGATAATATATTTTAATAGCCTTGGCACTCCTTTTTTGTAGGTCGCCTTTTTAGATGAATTTTTGAGGATGAATATGGAACTGGAACAATGAGAAAGTGCACTTCTAAATTTTAACATATTCTGGATGCTCCCGGAATAAATATAAGTGAAATTGTGATAGAATTGAGATTGAATCACACAAAGTATAAGTAAAAAAAAAAGATTGAATATTTCAGATATATTAGATATATTCTTATATTTACCAATAGATTTGAGGTTGAGCGCTAAGGATAAGGAGAGAGTACGAAGAATCTTCATCTTTTCAAATTAAAGAATAAACTGTTCCATATATGAATGAAGAATTGGATAAACAATATAATTAATGAAGCTTATAGTGCCAAGTTTGTCCTTCTAAGATAGTTACATTCCATTAGAGTTAGTTTCAAGAAACAAAATTTAGTAAATACATTCGTCCAAGGTGTTATCGCAATTCATAATGTTTAAGGTTTCAGGGAAATAGTGAAAAAACGATACACCTAATTAGGCAAACCAGTTTCAAAACTTATTATTATTGTTACTAATAATTATTGCATAATTATCGCGAGAATACCCTCAACTCGAAACATAACAACATTCTCTAAATTATAAGATGGCTTTTCGGCACTAAAATAATTTTGAATAGCACCATAACGCTTTAGCGGCATTCTTCCGTAATATTAAGAAGCCAAAAGCAAGGTTTCTATTTCGTAAAACGCCGTAACCAGATTATTACACATTATCAATTTGAAAATGATTATTAAAACTGTTTACTTGCTATCAACTACAGAATTCCGGGAAACCCTGGAATTAAGAAAATAAGGTATTATTAAAAAGTTACTGCCCCTAATCTTGAAATATTATTTGGGATGCGTAGTCGAAAATTTTGTATAAACTTGGCTGGTCATCCCGAATTTTCGAGACGACTAGACGCAGCCTTTTTTAATACCTTGTTACATGCTTTTGGATATTTATATTTTTTCTCTCAAACTAAAATAGATTACAATCATTAAAAATAAGGCATACGAGGAAAGCTTGACATTATTTTGGCGCAGTTTGAAACTATATTGCGTGTTTATTGAATAATAAATTTCAGAATCTTTTACTAATTTTTCTAGAAGAATACTCAAGGCAATGATTAGAGTGTTGAATTTTAATCCTAAAGGCTCAGCGTTCAAGTCCTGGTACCGAAGCAGAATGTTTTCTTTATTTTTCTCTATACGAATATTAAGTAAAAGAAAAAGAAAAAAAAGAATAAGGTTCATAATTCTTTCATATGAACAAGATGCAGTGCATCTTATCATGTATCGTGACGACTATGAACCCAAACATATTTTCACGAAACAAAACGCAAAATTTTCTTTCTCCGCTGCATTACCCAGGTACCTTTCGTCTGTACGTTGTAGTCGTTGCATTAAGTAAAGCGAGGACCCTTTCTTTATTCTCGTACAAGACATAAAATGGAAAGGGCATGCCGTATGCGGATTTCAACAGAAGTGCAGATAACGTTCTTTTTGTGGTAAAGTTAAAAAAGAGGAAATAAAAATCGCACCAAATGTAAATACTAGAGTGGTCACAAGAAAAAAAAAGATATTCGGATTTTTTGAACTATTACACACTCATTTTGAGCTATTTTATAAAAGAATATATATTTCTAATTTTTTGAGAATTAGAAAGAACATTTTGAAGGTGGCTCTCGACCCCTAAAGAAACTCACGTCTAGGACCAATAATTTTAACTAAAGTCAAAAATGAAAGACCACATTTTTATCTCGTACATGAATAAATTCGTTCAAAGTAATATCACAATTCATTCAATGTTTTAGATTGCAGGGAAATTCTGTCTTCGAATATATTTAAATAACTAAAAATACAAATTTAATGCACCCGAACCAACCAGACTCCAGTTTTTCAATAACTAACACATTAACTACCAAATATATTTTTTATCACAAAAAAGCGATTATGTAATAATTATACTTTTCACAGTGTCCAAGGCAAAAGTCTAATGCACACTATTTGCATTCTGGAAATGCCCCTGCACGGATTTAAGATATTTTTTTCTTTTTGGTGGCCTCGATTGCGTTTAAATTTAAATAGATTGAACATCAATTAATTTTCCTGGTTTTGAATTTCCTGAAGAAAGCAAATATGAAATTTTGTGTGAAATAGAGTTCAGGCAGTCAATCTCGTTCTGATTTAAAGAGCTGTAAAGTAATTCAAGGAGATTTGTCTAAGTCGGTTTCCATGTGAGATTTTTCGTCGGCATCCAAAGTCGGACAAAATTTGTTAGCAAAAGAGTGACAGCTACAGTTAGAAATTTCTATAGCGATTTCAATACATGTGTGATTTGAGTAATATTCATACGCGCATATGGAACTTAATATACATATTTAGTACTTCAATTTGTGAGAAGATGATAGCTTCTCACAATTTGGCTTAATCCTTACAACTTATTGTGAAACTAACATGGAGGCGGAGTCATCTTCTTCGACCTTACCTCAAAATTTTTTTAACTCAAATTATAATTCACCTAATCTCTGTATAATGAGGATCTTATTTTATCTTCATTATACCATTCCAATTTAGTGTCAGATTATTCCAAAACATGAACTAGAACAACATGAATTTTCACATCTTTAACATTTTCAACAATCAATCAATATTGTACATTTACAAGGATATAACAGTGCGAAACGGTTTCCTTTAGACAATGAGTAAAACATATGTACATACCTATATGCTTTTTGCATTCGCATTATATTTTTACATCCATTTTTTTAATAAATTCTTTTTGTAAGAATCATTCAACATTTTCTGCAGGAATCAAAATAGGAGAAGTTCTATGACCTTTCAGGATCAGCTAATTTAGTAATTCTTTTAGAGTAAAGTTCAGATTCAAAACGGAGTGTATTTATTTTTTTTAACTAAACCTAATCTGTTGCTGCGTATTTTTTATCTCTGATTTGGTTTTCTCTAACAGTTCATGGACTCAAAGATCAAAGATTTAGGTTTAGTATAAATTCTAAAAAAAGGTACAGTTGAGAAAATTGAAGTAGACAATTGGCGTATGCGTACGTTAGGCGACCTTTTCAAAGAAGTTGTAACTACAGTTATATTTAAATTTAAAGTGAGTGTAGACAGTTTTTTCGCATGTGATACATATGGTAGATAGTACGCGATTCCGTTCTTTAGTGGACGAGTTATATAATGAAAATGATTAAAGTATATACAAAATGGAACTCTTTTCAATGATGGACAAATTATGCGACGTCATGTTGAAAAACTCTCTAAATCCAGGGACTGAAGTATGGACTAAACGAGACTATCAAGCTCACGCAAATGTTGGGCTCTTGGCGGACAACAGTTGAATGCTTCGCATCAAGAGTGCCAAAACTACACACGAGGCTTGGCTTGAAAACAGTGTTATCACCAGAAGGCAACGCTATCAAGGTAGATATTTTTGCTCAACCGGATATTCAGATATTGCAGATTAAAGTTGTCTGAGGGTGGAAACATGGACGATCACATTACTGAGATTTTAGGTCTTGTACAGGGTGCGGCACAGAAACTTGCTGATTTTTTTTTGGCGCGAAGCGGCGAGAAATGGTCGGTTGCGGGTGGGTGGTTCTTATTCAAAAGGGGACATCCTGAAGTTTCATTTCCCCAACAGTCAGTGGACATGATGCATTGAACGAAGGAGCAGCGCGCACTTGCCTGCGAGGCTTACTTTTCCAAAGGTCGATCCATCATCGCCACTCAACGTGCCTTCCGTATTCGGTTCAACATTCATCCTGCAGGTCCCGTTCCTGGCCGGCGGTAGGGTTGTCCAACTCTGAATGTTTCCATCCACGAAACAATCGACTGCCGGCCAGGAACGGGACCTGCAGGATGAATGTTGAACCGAGTACGGAAGACACCTTGAGTGGCGATGATGGAACTACCGTTGGAAAAGTAAGCCTCGCAGGAAAATGCGCGCTGCTCCTTCGTCCAATGCATGATGTCGACTAACGGTGGGGAAACGAAACTTCAGGACGTCCCCTACTGAATGAGACCCTCCCCACCCTCATCTGACCACTTCTTGCCGCTTGGCGCCAAACACAAATCAGCAAGTTTCTGTGCCGCACTCTGTAAATAAATGAATGGCTCTTGGGGCGCAACTAAAGGACAACCTATTAGCTGAAATGCTACTGAACACTTTACTAGATTCTTACAGCACCTAAATTACCGGTTTGAAAAGTGGACCTGAGAGACCTAACTCTAAATTTCGTCACTTGGAAGTTAATTGACGAACGTAACAGACGTAAAAGGGTGAAATACTGTATCGTTCAAAGAGTAACTGCTATAAAGGTACGAAGTCAAAAAGACCACGCGAAAGGCAAAAGTGAGTTTTCAAATGTTTTTTATTTTTTTTATTTAAACAATAAATTTTACTACAATATTTTTGTTGAAAATTATGGATAAGTCTGATGTTATTGTCCACATGAAAAAACAGTCAGGCGCAATACAGTAAGGCATTCCCAAAAGCACTCTACATGCAGAAAATTACAAAACGGAGTTGTGAACTTTCCGTACGTTGGCAAAAAGATCTTTTCTTCGCCAGAAAAAGAAAAATTATTTCGTACATAATCTCGTTGATCAATTAAATATCTTCTGAGGATTAGCAGAATTGAAATTCAGCCATTAGAAGTGAAGAAAGCTGAAAATGTTGAACACATGCGTCTTACAAAAGGAATACAAAAAATACAGAAAAGGAAGGAGTGAACAAAATTTGCAGCTATTCCATTGTATGCATTTTATAAAAATTGTTTACTTCAACAGTATGAAGGTAGCCAGATAATGATACAAAATATGTGTTTTCGAGTAAGCGTGAAGAACTGTGGTTTAGACATCGCCTAAATGTACCACTTTAAAATTATTTTTGATTCGGAAATGTTGGCCCAATGGAGTTTCTTGAATTAATTCTGGACTCAATTCGAACACTGCGCCACTTTCCATATTTATGCCCACCCGTTTTCTTCTGTGATTATATAATCCACGAAGATATGAATTAGCTTGTATTATTGCAACGACATCACCAGTAGATGTTGTTAATACTCTTTGTTCTTCGGCTGGTATGGGAGCACGGACAAAACGCCCTCTTCTCAATTCAATTTCTTTGTCGGCGGGAAAAGTGTATCTTCGAATTTCGAATTGCCGGTGCGGATTGGTGTGAGGAATAAACCGAAGAAGTGCAATTTCTGCAAGGTGAAATCCAAGTATTCGTGGAGAAATATGTGTGACTGGAGGAGACCTGGATCTGACACGACGATGAGGTTCAGTAGGAGGAGCAAGCCTGGCTGGAGAACAAGGTCTGACAGGAGGAGACCTGGATCTTGTAGGAAGAAGAGCACTTTCAGGAGAATTATGTCTGTCAAGAGAATCAGAAGTTCCGAAACGAGGAACACCAGGAATAGGTTCGCCATTAGGTAAACATTCGAAGTGTAAACTCAACTCTGCAGCAGGAAACAATTAATTAAATTTTTTAAAGTAGACAATCGCATTTTGGTATATCAGGAACCCGTTGTGGCAAAATTGTGAGGCAAGCTTAAAGACATTAAGGGATGTTTGCCCTAGAAAACTGCTCACAGAGGAACCCGAAACTTTTCTATCTTAAAATCGGATAGAAATGTTGCATGAAGTTGAAAGCTACATTAAGAGTTGTGATTGTGGTTGTGAATATCAATGTAATAGTAATCGATATAGGTCTCAATATAATTATTAATGGAGTCAATTTATGTTTATGTAAACGTAATTTTAAATTTCAATGCTCACTTAATTCATGCGATAAACACAATCAAAAGATCCTGCATGTCACAGAATGTCATCAGTGATAACACCGGACCGCAAAAAGATCGCTCACAGCACCCTGACCTTGTTTAATCCGATAAAAACTTTTTAATTCCGAACGGTTTTATTGATCACCATTTAGGTTAGATGGTTGAATAATTTTATAATGCTGAGTAATTGAAATCTTATGACAGATAATTGATCTCGAAATTTGAATCAAGTTGATCATGAATAGAGATATCAAAATGTTACATAATTTTGATCCATTTGCCGTATCAACTTGATACATGATAGTTTTGTGTACAACTATGTACCGAATCTGCACGTAGATGTTTCTACTTAGATGTTTGATCGTTTCAAGTTAAACGTGCAAATTTGGGAGGGTATAATATTTCCACGTGAACAGTTAGGAGTTTACCTTATGTACACGTAGACGTGTCTTATTTAAAATTTGATCGCCTGAAGTTGGACGTTCACAGATTAGAGTGTACCATATCTCCAGATAAAATTGTCTAGTTAGATATTTGATCGTTATAAGTTAACTTGCATAGTTGACAGTATCCATTTTTATCATATACATTCTGGATTTTCCCGGAACAAATATATATTAAATAAATACTTATTTCAAGAAATTCAAATAAACTTTGGGAGAAAATAGCAATTGGGATTAAATCGCAAAAATTCTGAATTATATATAGGTTGAAAAAATAGATTTTAAATTTTAGCAATATTGCATATATTATTATATTTACCAACAGAATTGAGGATGAGCGCTATGGGTAAGACGAGAGTATGTAGAATCTTCATTTTTTCAAATTCGAGGCTAAACTAATGAAGAATATACTGCTGCATTGAATTATATGATATATATAACCTACTGTCCTTATCTTCTAGATTACAGGCGTCATATATGTCCTTCTGCAATATTTGCATTTGATTAGAGTCTGTTTCAAAAAACGGAATTTAGTTAATAATTTCGTTTAAAGTGATATATTGATTCATATAATGTTTTAGGTTTGAGGAAAATCCTGCGATTAAATGGAAAATTTACAAAGTGTCTACTCCATGTGCTTTTTAAAGAACGTCATAAATTTAAAAAAAAACGAAAAATGAGTTTTTTTATCGATGAAATCTTGAAAGATACGCACACCTAATTAGGCAAATCAGTTTTTAAAGTTATTGATACTATTATAATAATAACTCAAATCTATCGAGCATTTTTTCGCCAGCGTATCATTAGCTCGAGAGAGTGGACCGTAACTTTGGGAATTAGATAATGGAAGGCCGAGTAAGTCACAGAAATATTCACAAGCATACCGTCAACATTCTCTAATATTTTTGATGGCTTCTTGACGCTGAAATTATTTGGAGTATCAACGCAAAGAGTGAACGGTATTCTTCCGTAAGATAAAGAGGCCAGAAAAAATGTTTTTATTTTATGAAACGTAACTGGATTAATAAAAATAGTTAATTTCAAAATAATCATTTAACGGGTCACTTGCTATTAAATACAGAATTTCAAGGAACCCCGGAAACAAGAAAAGTAGAAATTTTCAGAAAGTTACTGTCCCTAATGCGAAGGAATCGCAACGTCTTCTGGAAAAACTTAGTGGTTAATGATGATGTAGCTGATCCTGTAATTTCTATAGAACGAGGATGCAGTTTTTACAGCAACATTTAACAACATTTATGCTTCTTCTTTTTAACCGAAATAGATTTCTTTTTTCTCCTTGCGGGTAAATTGGAAGGAAAAACAGAGCGTGAATGTAGGGACTGATTTTTAGTCAAAAACTCGAAAAAAAATAGTTATCAGGTATCGTAGGGCAATATTTGAAGTGTTCAATTTTAATCCTGAGGTATCAGCATTCGAGTCCTGGTATCGAAGGAAAATGTTTTTTTTTTTTTTTTTTTTTTTAATACGAAAATTAAGAAGTAGGAAACGTTTCTTTAGGTTGACGCATCTTTGCGGAATCGTTCTTAGTAATATTGTATTCTATAGGTATATTAAATCTGCATAATTCTTTTATATCAATAAGATAACATGCATCCAACTCCAACATAAATGGTTCACACGGCCCTGAATGTTAGTAACGTTTGGATTCCCTGGATATATGATCGAGGCCATTGCAAGCCATGACTGGAATCGTACTTTAATCCAGGTGCCAGTGTAGTTTTCTGATTTTTTTCTCGGAGTAATAAAAAGCATATCTGGAAATTATCGTTCGACATTTTTCGCCATCTTTATTTATTTAAAATCAAAGGAACTGACTCAAAACATTTGCTAATATATTACCCAGGATTTATGAATGACTTGTAGGAGAAACTTGTTCCGAAAAAGCAAGCTATGTACGAAATATAAATTTTAGGTCAGGTTTAAATTTCTATCAATTATTTGATGATTGTCGTATTAATTATGAATTTAGTTGGAACTGTCAGAAAGTAGAATAACCTATTATAGTTTAATCATGAAAAATACTAGATCCGTAAATGTCAAATGTTGGCTATTGAATTACAAAAATTATCACAACAGATCTGACTGCAAATGTTTTGTAATTTCAGATTACTGTACCGGCAATGTAAATTTACTACATAAAAGTGTATCAAAAGTATGGGAGAATTACAAACTTCTTTGACACTGTTGTTGATTACTACAAGATTCTAATAGTGTGAAGCTGTTTCCTTTAAACAATGAGTTAAACAGCCGCACATTTTTGTAGATTCGGGTAACATTGTTTACTTCCTTTTAAAAATTTTTTCAGCATTCTTTAACATTTTCTGCACAAGTAAAAAAGTTACAGCCTTTTTTCATAGAACGTCAAAAAAGTGGTGCACCAAATCTTCCGACGTGGTTGGTAACTTGACGCAGGTGCAGTAATTCAGAAAAACTAACACTCTATCTTATGTATTTTTTATTGAAAAGTGAACTTTAAAATTGTGATGTACACGTAGTTTCCACGTGCCACTTCGAATATCTTTTTGATTCGACGATCGTGGCCTAATGGAGATTCATCAATTAATTCTGGGCTCAATTCGAACACCACGCCGCTTTCCATGTTTATACCAACCCGTTTCGCATCCTGATTATATATCCCAGGAAGAGTTTTATTAGTTTTGATTATTGCAACGACATCTCCAGTGGATGTTGTTAATACTGTTGGTTCTTCGGCTGGTATGGGCACACGGGCAAAATTAGCTCCTCTCGATTCAATTGGTTTATCGGCAGGAAAAATGTATCTTCGAATTTCAAATCGCAGTGTGGATTGGTGTGGGGAATAAGCTGAAAATGTGCAAATTATCTCAGGCCAAAACCAAATATTCGTGAAGAACTATGCCTAAGAGGAGGAGCCCTGGGTCTGGAATGAAGACAAGGCTCCACAGGAGGAGACCTGGACCTGACTCGAAAAGGAGGCTCTGTCGGAGGAAGAGAACTTGCAGGAGATTCATGTTTTTCAGAAAAATAAGAAGTTTCATAACGAGGAACAACAGAAATAGGGTCTCCATTAGGTAAACATTCGAACTCTGAACGTAACTCTGCAACAAGAAACAGAGGATTACATTTTTCTTAAAGTAGAGAATCATACCATGGTTATCCTGAACCCGTTGTGGCATAATTGGGAAACAATTTGATGGCATTGATTGATTTTTGTCCTCGGATACTGCTCACAGAGAAACTTCAATCTTTTTTATCTTAAAATTGGACAGACGCGCTGCAGAACGTTCAGAGCTTTATCAAGAGTGTTGCATACAGTTATAATTGTCAATCTAATAGTAGCCTACATAGCTGTCAACTGCTTGCAACATCTTTATCCAGTTCTGTCATAAAAAAGCTTGAGGTTATCTAAACTTTCCAATAGGAATTAATCATTATTTGGATTAATTTATGTTTATTTAAACACCCTTTTACGTTTCACTGCCCATATAAATGACGCGACTAACTTAATTAAGAATATTAAACGTTGTGCTGGTCTGAACATAAGTATATAACACTCACGAAACTTTCAGACAGGAATTCATTCCGAAGAAAGCCAATGACAACAGTTTCAATTAAGAGACAAAACTCTAGATACATTTTCATATAAGGGGTCTATTCCTTATTCCTAACTACGTACAAAATGCCCCAAGGAAGATATGTAAAGTTTTCATCCACCAACTGTTAAATAGAATTTTGAGAATATCAATGATATTCAAATAAAATAATTTAAGAAAATTTTGTTTTTTAGTTTCAGCTTTTTTATCAAATTATCAAATCACTAGGTTTATAAATTAAATAAAAATACAAATGTTAAATACTTCAAATAATATATTTAAATAGCCTTAGAAATTAGGTTTTTGTCGGCCGTCTTTTTTGATTACTTGTTCAGTCTAGTTTGTACAAATCTTTATTTGTGTATAGGTTTAAAAAAAACATTTAAAATTTCAGATATATTACATTTATAATTGTATTTACCAATAGAATTGAGGATAAGCGCTAAGGATAAGGCAGAAGTACAAAGAATTCTCATGCTTTTAAACTAGACCATGAACTAATAATGTATTAATAAAGAATTTGATGTACAATGTAACTAATGAAGATTATACTGCTTTATTAGATTATATAATACATATAACGTAAGTCGTTATCTCATAGATTAAAGGCGTCAAGTTTGGCCTTTTAAAATATATATATACATTTCATCAGCTTCTGCGTTCTTCGTGAAGAACATTTTTAGCTCAAAAAAAGAACAAAAATGAGTTTTTTTTATCAATTAAATCGTGGAAGAAAGATACACCTAATTCGTCATTTGTTACGAAAATAATTCAGAAAAGCACCATAACGCAGTAACCAGATTAATAAGAATTAATAATTAAAAAATAATTATTAAACTGTTAGACGACCCTAAAAATTTTCAATTGTTGAAGTATATCTAATGGGGAACCTCCTGGAAACTTCTGGATGAAGTACAATGTCACAATGTAGGCTTGTTCTTTTTCCAATTTTTTTCGGTTGATTTTCCATATCCCGCAAAAGTTGTTCACCCATAACGTTGAATTATATAATACATATATCGCAGAGTCATTATCTCATAGATTAGAGATAAATTTTGACTACACCCCCATCCCCCTCTTATCCTCATGTCTTGCGCCTTGAACATGCTCCAAAAAATTCAAAGTAGCAGTATTATGTAAAATTCATGCTAAGAATGCTAAGAATGGTAAGAATGGTAAGAATGGTTTCGGCGAAGAAGGTGTGGATCTTAGGACAGTGAGGGTGCGTGGGTTAGCGTTCG
This sequence comes from Andricus curvator, assembly GCA_932195095.1. NCBI lineage: Eukaryota > Metazoa > Arthropoda > Insecta > Hymenoptera > Cynipidae > Andricus > Andricus curvator. The sequence continues at coordinate 155,547 of CAKNYM010050559.1, read as the reverse complement.
CAGATACTAAGGTTGTTTATGGCAGAGTCAATCGAAGACTTGCAAAGAATGTTGAGCAAACTGAATACAAGCATGACAAACATGGACCTCAAAGTTACGTCAATATAACAAAAATTATGCTCTTTGAAGTAAATCATAAATAGTATGCATATTACTAAAGAAATTGGTGAGCTCCAGTGGCCTTATGGACTGCAAAAGGTATGGCAATTAGGAGAAATTGGATCGTCTTAAGTGAGACGTGTACAGATTAGAGTATACCATACGGCCATACCACGCTGGAAACACCAGTTCCCGTTAGATCACTGAAGTTAAGCAGTGTTGGGCGCGGTTAGTACTTGGATGGGTGACCGTCTGATACTACTGCGTTGCTGTTGGCGGTGGTGGGTGTGGTGAGCCCACACTTGTAGTTATTTACTACAAGAAATTATCCACCTATAAACACTACCCGAATCGGGTAGTGTCACGCTTACCCCTTGAGGCTCGCCGAAAGGGAAATGGCTTAATGGTATATATATGTCCACATAAACGTGGACATATCGTGGAATTCATTACGAAAGAATCCGAAACAAGTTTTTAATCCTCCACTTATCACCCGAATAATAGGATCCGAAACCAATGCAAATCCTCATTTCAGTCATTTCAACACTGCAAATCGTCGCATTGAAAAGATTTCTACATTTTGTCTATGCTGGGGTTCAATTTTATTGATTACTTCTTTTTCTTCTTTGAAAGTTTCTAGTTAAACATTTTATCGTTTTCAGTTAGACGGGCAGAGTTCGGAGTGTACCAGATGTCCACGTAGACGTACCTAGTAACATATTCGATCATTTGAAGTTAGGACATGAAAAGTGAGGATTGTTGGAATAGAATTGAGATCATATCGCACAAATTCTGATTTGTGCATAGGTTGAAAAAAATAGTTTTAAGTTCCATATACGTTGCATATATTATTATATTTAACAATAGATTTCACAGTAAAAACGTTGGAATACACTTTGTTGCAGCTAATTTCAAGCTTGACTTCGGCTACAAAACTACCTACTATTGTTTTAGCCGCAAAACTGTAAAAACAAATAACAACAGTTGACCTTTCGTATCCCAAGTCTGAGGGAAACGATACCTAAATTGAAATTTAAGAATTTTAAATTAGAATAAAATCAAATGCAAAATCCTATTTAACGTCCAATACTCAAATTAATGTATAGAATTCCTGAAAATAAAACAGAAAATCCAACGATAAAATTTGGACAACCAAAAAAAAAATGCTCCTATTGCAATTCTAAAAACAATTGATTGATCAACAAACTAATGTTCGAGAGCAAAATTTAAATTTACACAAGATTTTTAAAGAAGAAAATAGGGATCCTTGGTTTGTAAATTTGGCAGATATTCAAATTCTTGATTCAGTTACAGATATTCTCAGATTAGGTAATGGTTTTAGTAACCATGTGATAAAAACTAAGTCGAAACAAATGATGGAAATCGTAAAAGATGTTGAATCAAGTATACGCAAAATTCCAATATTAGATCAACAAGATTTCCGAAACAAGGTTTTACACTTGTCAAAGAGTTTTGTTGATAAGAATTGCTTGCACATTAGTAGTATTGATCGTAAAATTTCTGAAGATTTCATGATAACGAAAGGTTTCCTTACAAACAACCCTGATATAATTTGCATGAATGCTTATGAAGGCAATATTACAGCTTGTATGAAGAAATCAGATTATATTAGGGATATGGAGGATTTACTTTGCAATCGTGATAACTTTGATTTATTGAATGAAAATCCGTTAAAACTGTTGAGAAAAGACATTTTCAAGATTCTAGACAATTGGAGAAAGAATGGACTTTAAGGAAAAGATGTAAGATGAACTGATGTAAATACCGAAGATACAGTTCTTGCCGGATGTTATGGTTTGAGAAAGATTCATAAAGATGGCTATCCTTTGAGAATGGTTATTTCAACTATTAACACTCCCACGAAATTTTTAGAACAAAACTTTAATTTGATACTTAAAGACTCTATTAGAACTTGAACATACAATATTAAAAATAGCTGGGAATTCCAAAACATTATTATTCAAAAAACTGTTCCTGATGACCATGTAATGATTTCTTCTGATGTTGTTGCAATGTTTCCGAGTATATCCCTTGAATTAGTTAAACAGTCAATTTCAAATAGATTGGATAATATGAAGACACGTACTCGATTAAGTCAAAAAGATTTTATTAAAGGGATAGTTTTTATTATGAACTCAACTTATTTTAAATTCCATGGATATTTTTATATGGCAAAAGTTTGGTACTCCCATAGGTTCAGTCATTTCTCCAATTTTAGCAGAAATATTTATGGAAGATTTGGAGGTCTTTGCTTTCAAGGAGCTAGATTTTGTTTTGCCTTTTACTTTCGGTATGTTGATGACACCTTATTATGTATTCCTCTAGCAAAGTTGCAGGCAGTTATTGTTGCTTTCAACAGTTTTCATCCAAAACTTCAATTTACCCATGAATTAAAGAAAAATAAAAAAATCAGTTTTTTGGATATAGAAGTAATTAAAGATCAGGATGGTAATATTATCACCAATTGGTATAGGAAAAGTACACATTCAGGTAAACATTTAAATTTTCTTTCGGCTAATCCTTTTCAAAACAAGATTGCAGTAGTCAAAAACTTGGTTGACAGAGCTCTAGGTTTATCCCACGTTTCATTTCACAAAAAGAATTTGAATATTGGTAGGAATATCCTCTTTCTTAATCATTACCCACAAAATTTAATTGAAAAACATAGCACAATTAGAATTCAACAAATCAAAAATAAACAAAATGACATTTTATCTACAGATAATCAGAAGGAGTTGAGAGAATATAGTTCTTTTAATACTTTTGTTCTTCCGTTTTTTGGTCAAATTTCGAAAACTATTGAATTCATGTTAAAAACATTTAATGTTCATACTATTTTCCGTATTCCATTTAATATGGATTTAATAATAACTTTTTGTAAAGATCCTTTAGATAAATTTGAAAAGGGTGGTGTTGTTTACAAGAGCACCTGCAAGATCTGTAAGATGACTTACGTGGGACAGACTGGCAGACTTCTTAATACTAGGATGGAGGAACACAAAAGTGATGTTCGTCCAGGATGTTGTTATAAGAGTGTTTTTGCTAGACATATAAAAAGGTTTGTTGATGTTGACCATGAGTTTGACTGGGATGATGTTGAAATTTTACATAGTGAAAGTAATAAGAGAAAGAGAGAATTCATGGAAATGCTTTCTATTAAAAAACAAAATAAGTTGACTATTACTTTTAAAACTAATTAGGATGTATACCATTAAGCCATTTCCCTTTCGGGGTAGGCGTGACACTACCCGATTCGGGTAGTGTTTCTAGGTGGATAACTTGTAGTAAATAACTACAAGTGTGGGCTCACCAAACCCACGATGTGCCAACAGCACTCAGTTTTTCTCGAATGGTCACCCATCCAAGTACTAACCGCGCCCAACGCTGCTTAACTTCAGTGATCGTACGAGAACTGGTTTTTTCAGCGTGGTATGGCTGTTGTTAGGATAAATTGAAAAAAAGTTATTCTGGTATGATTAATTACATTTAGCAATAGCTTCTCATGAATCTTGACTTTCTCTTATTTCTGATGTGTTTATAACGGATTAGCCTTTTGACCCACACTTAGATCTCAGGTATCGAGGAGATAGCGCCGTTGTTTCGTCGCTGTTCCCACCTACTCTAATTTTTTTTACCTTGATAAGGGTGCTGTATGAGCACCGAAACATTAGTAAAAATTATAAATGCTTTTATATTGTGATTCGATAATAATAAAAATAAAAAAGACGAAAGAAATAAGAAAGAGAAGGAAGGGTATTTGGTTGCTTGTCTTCGTTATTTATATCAGTCCATCTTATATCTTTTTCTAAAAGTCCTTTCTTTCTCTAATTGTCTAGAATCTTGAGAGTGTCTCTTCTTGAATGTTTCAACGGATTTTCATTCAATAAATAAAAGTTATCACGATTGGAAGGTAAATCCTCCATATCCCTAATATAATCTGATTTCTCCATACAAACTGTAATATTGCCTTTATCAGCATTCATGCAAATTATATCAGGGTTTTTTTTAAGGAAACCAGTCGTTATCATGAAACCTTCAGAAATTTTACGGTCAATACAAGTAATGTGCAAGCAATTCTTATCAACAAAGCTCTTTGACAAATGTAAAACCTTGTTTCGGAAATCTTGTTGATCTAATATTGGCATTTTGTGTATACTTTTTTGAACATCTTTGACGATTTTCGCCATTTGTTTCGACTTACTTTTCATCACATGGTTACTAAAACCCTCACCTCATCTGAAAATATGTGTATCTGAATCAGGAATTTGAATATCTGCCAAATTTACAAACCAAGGATCCCAATCTCTTTCTTGAAAAATCTTGTATAAATTAAAATTTTGCTCTTGAACATTAGCTTGTTGATCAATCAATTGTTTTTAGAATTGCAATAGGAGCATTTTTTGGTGGTTGTCCCAATTTGAACGTTGGATTCTTGTTTTATTTTCAGGAATTCTATACAGAAACGATACCTTGTGCAATGGTACCATTCATACTACCAAGGTGTTTTTTTTTTGTTGCAGGAAAATGATAGCCTGAAATTAACGTTAGGTTCACACTTTATTTTTTCTGACTTGAGGATGAGCGTTAAGGATAAGGCGAGAATTGGGAGAGTCCTAATCTTTTCAAATTAGAGGATAGAATGGTTAGTGTATAATTAAATAATTTGATTAACAATTCAACTAATGAAGATTATACTGCTTCATTGGATCATACGATCCATATATCCTGTAGTCGTTATCTCAGAGATTAGAGGCATCAAGTTTGATCTTCTGAGATATTTATATTTTATTAGAGTCAGTTGCTAGAAACCAAATTTGGTTGATAATTGCGTTCAATGTGATATCACAATTTAGATAATATTTAAGGTTTTAGGCAAATTCTATCCTTTAATTGAAAATTCATATTGTGTCTAATCTGAGTCCTTCTTGAAGAACGGCGTTATCTCAAAAAAATTGAAGAATACATTTGTTTTATGAATGAAATCGCTAAAGAAAGCTTCACATAATTAGGCAAACGTTTTTAAAAAGTTAGTACTATTTATAATAATTATTACATAATTTTCGCAAGAAAACCGTCAACACAAATATTGCAGAGCATTATAATAATGATGATTAATAATTATAATAAAGATGTAGCTGATCTTGTAATATCTATCCAATAAGGATGCAGTTATTGATCATCGTAAACTTGTTTATGTAAAAATATTACTGAATTCAAATTATCTGTTTTTCCGGATCTTTTTTTTTTACATTCCTGATCAACACCTCTAAAATTCTGTGTTTAAAACTTCTTAAGCCCCGGGCGTAGCTGAGACTTTAGTCTCTCATTTAAACAGAAACACGGTCTACTCATTTGGATTTAACCCACTTTTGACGTTGAGAGTGCCAGCATGTCGTTAAAAAAGTCATTTGGAAACGTCCTACACGGTGTCGAGTCTCGGTGGTAACGAAATAATTTCATTTTGCAAGCTCACACTCTCGTTAAATCCTCTAAGTGCTGAATGCTGTTCAATTTTGATGACAATGAGACAGGTCAGGATATAGCAAAGTATATTTTAACTTATCAATATGCAAGTCATTTGCTCTCTTTCGATAATTTGTTCAACTTACAAATTAGAAATTTGTTAAGTAATTAATACAAATATTAAAATCACTTGCATCATCCATCGCGCACTAAGCGCACGTGCATTTTTTCGATTTAAGGGGAAAATAATTTTTAAAGCAAAATAAAAATTTTCGAATAACTATTTTTCTTAGTTTATTTGTTCTTTTGTTTTTTAAATTACATGAACACAGTTTTTCTATGGATTTTGAAAAAATTCAAACAGATGTTGGATAATTTCAGACACTTATAATCAAAATTTCTACAGAAAAGTTAATTGTCAACCAAACAGTTGGATCATCAACCAAAAAAGATTGATTTTTAACCAATTGCAGTTTCAACAACAAAAAATTTAATTTTTTCTAAAAGAGATGAATTTTCAACAAAAAAAGTTTATGTTTTCAACCCGAAAGTATAATTTTTCAACAAAAAAGTTAATTTTCAGCCAAATTGTTGAAGTTTTAACCAAATACACTGTTAGAAGAGTTTTTAAATTGTAGGAACTTTTAAATTACAAATTTAACCTGAATTTCAGCTACTAGTAACTGGAAGTGATTTTCATCAAATAAATAACAATGCAATTAATCCGAAAGAGACAAATTTTTAACAAAATAGTTGAGTCCTCAACCAAACCAGATAAATTTTTACACGAAAAGATGAATTTTCAACAAAGAAGATTAATATTCTGCCGAACAGATCAATTTTCAACAAAATAGTTACATTTTCAACCAGAGATAACATTTTAACTAAAATAATGAAACTTCAACCAAAAAAAGAATCTTCAATAAACTAGTTGAATTTTCAAACAGAAAGTGATGAATCCCCAAAGAAAAATATAATAGCTGATATTTCAACTGATCAAGATTTCTATTTTAAATCGAAAAGATTCAAATAGATCAAAAAATTATGTATTTTCCAAAAAATAGTTAAATTTTCAAACCAAAAAGATTAGTTTTGAAACGAAAGGATCAATTTCCAACCAGGAAGATTAATTGTATGCCAAAACAGACGAATTTTCAATAAAATTGTTTGATTTTCAACCAGAGATATATTTCAAATAAAATGATAAATCTTCAATCAGTAAATTCATTTTTAACAAATTAGTTCACCTTTTAATCAAAAACTTGAATTTTTAGGGGGAAAAACAAAAAATTAATTCTGAATAAAAAAAAGTAATAGTTGATATTTCAACTAAAAAATATTTTTATTTCAAATCGAAGAGAGTTAAATTCATCTAGAAATGGCAAATTATCAACAAAATAGTTGAGTTTTTATCCAAAAAGATTTTTTAGTCGAAAAAGAAAACAAATTTCTACCAAACTATAATCTTTGGAGAAAAATAAGTTTCAGCGCAAAATTAAAGTTTCGAATAACTATATATTTTTTATGTTTATGTGTTTATTTGTTTTGAAGGCTAGATAAATATAATTTGCGAAAGAATCGTGAGAAAACTCAAAACGATTTAAAAATATTACAGATATGTCGAAAATGTATCTATAAAAGTTTCAAGTAAAATTTGTTTAGCTACAGCATTTATGAAAAATTGTGATTAAAAAATGCCTTAAAATCTTCTAGATTTTTTTAAGTTTTGAAAATCTTCCGAAATATTTTCAAATCCTTTCAAATATTCTCTCAAAATTAATTTTGGAAGCAGTCATTTTCAATTTTCCCAGGAATCTCAAGAAATTTTTTTATTATCTTGAAACATGTTTAATTCTTCGAAAAGCTGCCAGATCTTGGAAATCTGTTCAAATGTTCTTGAATCTTATACAATTTTCTTTAAAAAATTGATTTTTCTAAAGCTAGTTAAGGGATTCTTTCTAGAATACCTGCACTTTCCCAAACCCATTTTCTTTAGTCCAATGAATTATTTTAGTATCTTCTGGTTAATTTTGTGCAATTCGAAGCATGAATTTGAATTGAACTTTCAGTGTGAATTGTAAGAATCGAATACAGAAAACCAAAAACTTATAATACACTCAAATTCCGATATAAGGACCACCGAATTACTGCTTCCGACAATTGTTGCCGCGGCGGTTTTGGGCTGAGAGTGCAGCTCCTCAGGGTCGAGAAAGAGTGCTAAATCGTGACACACCAAGAGCATGGGATAAAGAAGCAGTGCGCGGGTACTTACGCGCATATATTGCGGTATATTAGGAAATGGTTCACACGGCCCTGACTTTTTACGTTTGGAGGTTTCCGATTGAGGACCAAGGCTGCGAGCCATCCCCGAAACCGGTCTTCAATCGCAAGTTGAGTGTATCTTCTAGTTTATATTGCTATGCAAAATCACGAGACGTAAGGCCTCTCTTCATAGTAAGAGCATGGATGTGAGCAAATTTTATTAGGGATTGTGAAATTTGTTAACAGGGGTTAACAATTAAAAGCATGGATGTGAGTTGCAATTTTATTAGGAATTGTAACATTTTCCGACGATAATAAATTATTATTGATAAGATATTGAGTAATGATACGAGCATGTGTCAATTTTGGTTTTATATTGAGATTTCATTGGTACGGTAATTATTTTTTGATTAGATATTGAAAAATTATAAAACTATGTCACGATTATGGTTCCATACTGGAAATTAAATTCAAAACACAAAAAATTATTTTTAAATCTTCTAGTTCATTTTGCCACTTAAAATAACGAGATGGGGTGCCTCAAAGCATGGATGTGAATTGAACTCTTATTTGGGAATTGTACAATTTTGCGATGGTGAATGCCTATTGATTAGACATTGAGTAATAATAATAATAATAATAATACCTGTTTGGTAGCTCTAAAAAAGTATCCAGAGGTGAAACTTCATCTCCAACTGTCCCGTCTGCCGCGTAAGATCATCCGCGGCTAGAGATCTGACTCCAAGGAACAGTGTTGCCCGATGTTTTCTCGCGTAAATTTTCCGCTCTTGCTTACCTTCTAGGACAGAAGGAGCAGAAGCGGATGTCGTACACGTTCCAGTTGCGTCGGGATTGGTTGCTTTTAAAGAACCATGATCGTAGCTTCCGGAGCCTACAACTTCTCACATAATAATACCTGTATGTAACAATTTTAGTTAATTACCGGGAATTGAACCCAAAAAAATTATTTGAATACCTACTAGTTTATATTGCTACACAAAAAAACAAGACCTATAAAAAGATGAATATAACGGAATACAGGGTGCGGCACATAAACTTTCTGATTTGTTTTTTGGCGCCAAGCGGCGAGGAGTGTTCGGTTGAGGGTGTGGAGGGTTTCATTCAGTAGGGGACGTCCTGAAGATTCGTTTCCTCAACAGTCAGTCGACATCATGCATTGGGCGAAGGAGCAGCGCGCATTTGCCTGCGAGGCTTACTTTTCCAACGGTCGTTCCACCATCGCCAGTCAACGTACCTTCCGTACACGGTTCAACATTCATCCTGCAGGTCCCGTATCTGGCTGGCAGTCGATTTTTTCGTGGATGGAAACATTCAGGGTTGGACAACCCAACTGCCGGCCAGGAATGGGATCTGCAGGTTGAATTTGAACCGAATACGGAAGGCACGTTCAGTGGCGATGATGGAACGACCGTTAGAAAAGTAAGCATCGCAGGCAAATGCGCGCAGCTCCATCGTCCAATGCATGATGTCGACTGACTGTCGGGGAAACGAGACTTTAGGACGTTCCCTACTGAATGAGACCCTCCCCACCCTCATCCGACCAGTACTCGTCACTTAGCGCCAAAAACAAATCAGCACGTTTCTGTTCCGCACCCTGTATTACGGCCTATAGGTGATGCAATGATGTTAGTTGAAGTTTGAGTAAATATTGTAACATTTTGCGACCGTACTTAATTATTTATTAGATATTGACTAATGATAAAAGTATGTAACAATCGTAGTTAGAAACTGGGAACTGAATCCAAAAAACCTGAATCCTTTTCAATAACTAATTTACTATTATCCTTAATCTTAAGAAGTGTGTATGCAAAAGAGCATTGCCCGTTCGCAGTTGCCATAAATAAGCAAATAAATGAATATGTTACTTCATTTCAAATTGCGGAAGAGATATAAAGTCATCTCTGCAATGATATAGACACTTTAGTATGCAAACTGAATTGGATGCTATCGAACGTGTCTATAAGTTGTCAATACTTTCCGGCTAGAGCTGCACTGTACGTTGTAGAAATCATCCCTACTTTATCAAAGAAGGAACATCGATTTAGTAGCAACAATATACAAACGTATATATGTATATAGAAATCGTCTCTGCGTTATTTATGTTGGACAAAAAGGTACATGTAAGAGACAACAAACAAGCTGCATTGAATGTTGGCAAAAATGTCCTTAGGTTCTCAAGGTATAAAAATCTACCTGAAATAATCCAAAGCTGCATTGCGAAAACTTGAGATGGCCCAAATATACCAGGTCTATCCGCAATGTATCTGACCTTGTGCTCTAATTTCGTACTTAGCTGTGCTATTGTCAAATGAAAGACATTTTCCATTTGTCGGGGACACTTGTGAGGTCCCCTTCTAAGTGACATGGACCTGAAATTCTTCAATCGGCCAGAGTACGCAGTTCCGTAAAATTTTAACTACGTACGTGTCGCATTTCAGGATGACGAAACGCACCAAAGAGGAGTCACTTTAGGTGATAAAATCTGCATAGTGGCAGGATGGCGAGAAGGATACTTAGGATGATGAAGTCTGTCGGTCTGGAGAGCTGAGAAAGTAGCACAAAGGCGAGAACTTAGCTTTGGGTGACAAAGTTAGCGTGTTTGGGGAGCTGTAAAAGGGGCGCTAGGTGTAGATGAACAGCTGTATGATGAAGTATGTGTGTTTGGATATCTGGAAAAGGGACACGGTATGGAAAGGACACTTTGGGGAAGTAAATCTACGCGTGTGGAGAGCTGGAGAAGACGCATGATGGTGAGTAGGATACCTAGGGTGATGAAGTCTGCATGTTTGGAGAGCTGCAAAAGGGGAACTAGGTGATGATGACCAGCTGGATAATGAAGTATGTATGCTTGGATATCTGGAAAAGGGACACGGTATGGAAAGGACACTTTGGGCAAGTAATTATGTGCTTGTAGAGAGCTGAAGAAGAGACATGATGGTGAGGAGGACACTTAGGGTTATGAAGTCTGCGTGTGGGGACAAGTGGCGACTGGGTCCTTGACCACAAAAATGCACCTGCCCATTCATTGCAGCTTATTCAGCAATTTTTTGTGAAACATGGCTTTACACCTTCGGCAGCCCTTGATCTGGGTTCCTGTGATTTCTGGTTGTTTTTCAAATTGAAGTATCCTATACAAGGAAAAAGAAGCTGCTGTCACCTATTCAGCAACAAAGCAGCTGTCGCCTATTCCAGAAAATGACTCTTGAGTGTTTCCGAAATAGAGCAAAATTAAATAAACGTTTTCGATATATTCTGAATTTTCACATTGTTAAAATATACTAGCTGTCGGTATTACGTTGTCCAGGAAATATTTCTGGTTTTAAGATGTCTATAAATTGAATCAGTTCTGGTAGTGTTCAGAAATAAAATGTAGATTTTGTTTGTGATTTCGAAACTGGATCCTAAAAGACCATCCTTCTTTGTAACAATTATATACTAGCACTGTAATCTCTATTTATCATTTGCATTTAAAACGGTTGTTATAAAATGCAAATATTCATACTTTTAATGCTCCAAAGCCTTTACTTTCCTCACACTTTTTTTTTTAAATCAAGAAATTCTCATTATTTTAATGAGCGTCATGCGTGACACGTGCGTGGAGAACTCGCTTTTATATTTCCTCATTAGCAATATCCACTTTTCGTTCATGAACTCGATAATTATATTTTTCCTGTAGTAGAACAAGCAGGACATGGTGAACCTCACAGATTTTCAACCAGAATGTTCATGCACTTGCCTTTTCTTTATAGAATACTTTTTTTCTGACGATTTTCAAGTATTTTATCCCTAAAAATAAAATAACGTTTGTAACTGAATTTATTTAAAATGTTGTATCTTGCGTTCAAATTGACATAATTGCATTTTCTTCATAGCAGCTTATAGTGCAATCTGCACTCTTTTAAATCATTCAAGGAAATTAGAAAAACAAATTTAAACTACCAAAGTGACACACATTTTTCGAAAAAAAACTCTAAAGGGAATTTGTTTAGGAAAGGGCGCCTTCTGATTTTTTACTTGACCTTTTTTTAGATTTATAGTAATATGACATAAAGGTCCTTTGAGTCTCGTCCACTTTAAACTGTGCCTTCATAGAGAAAAGCTTTTTTTTATAATATAAAAAAAGGTCCAAATATTAATTCTTTTTGTAAAATTCATAGTTTCATATATCAAAGAAGCTAAAATTATATGGAATGATATAATTTTGTTGAAAAATAAAAATCAAGAATTTAGAAAAGTAGGGAAAATATAATTACCGAATTAGAAAATATAACATAATTGTATTATCACGAAAGTTCATACTGCATTTCGAGAATATAATTATTTCGGAAATTTTAAAAATTATATAATCTTGGGAGTTTAATAACTTCGAAACATTTAAATTTTCTTAATAAACATTTTCAGTGGTTTCCTTATTTTTGTTAATTCAAAGTTTCTGAAAATTTGATTTTTTGGACATTTTCTGGTGCGATAATTATATATTCGGTGTTTTTCCACATTCATGATTTTTTTCAGCAAAATGATGTCATCCCGATAATGAATGTCGGAAAATCATGATGACATGTTTAGTAAGTTAAGGAAGAGAATATTCATTTCTTGTATCTATTTAAATTTCTTTTAAGATTGTGGTTAAGTTACACCAAACACTAAAAAAAAAATTACACTAAATTCGGATGTTTTTCGGTCGCCATATTTAATAAATAATATGATAATTGAACTATTGATAACATTTGTTACATGTTTTTAAAATTAATTTTTTTCTGTGTGCAGATGTGTGCAAGTATTTTCTCCGTCCAAAGGTCAAATGAACAAAAAATGAAATTTAAGTTTGAATTGGCTAGGTTTCGGACTCTTGAATGATTTGCAACCAAAACGGAAATCCTTCACATCCGACTAGAGGTTTTTTCCAATGGATCAGATTCCATTTTGGAAATCAACTATTTTTACAACTACAAAAATTCTCCTGTTTATTATCAATATCAGCTCTTTTACATAATCAAAGGAATTTTCTAATTATATGCCGAAAAAGTGATCTCATTACACCACACTTGGAAAATTTCAATAATTTTGATAAATTAGATTTTTTGATCGAATTAATAGAAAACGAATTAACAGATTATCTAAAACAGTCAAAATCCAAATTTTAAATACAGAAAAAAGGGACATTCAGAAAAATTTCTGGACAAAAAATAAATTTTGAAGTTCCGAACACATGGTTCCAAAATTTGATTGATATTGCAATACCTGATGAAGTTGTTAGAGCTGTATCCTTAGGCCCTGGTTTTTCGTACAATTCTTTTCACAAAAAATATTTTCCCTCGCATGATTTTATAGCCTCAATTGAATTTGGAATTTTCCCCTTGATATACAGAATGAACTACGAGTCCAATGGTCCAGCCTTTTTTAAATTTTCTTAATTCACCAGTTTTACTCAAACAGAAATTTCATGATAACTTACATTTTAGTTCAGCAATAAAATGTGTCACAGATAATTCTGAAATTATTTTTTTTTTATCAGATAAATGTTAAATTTACTATCAGATAAAGCTAAATTTAAAGAAGTTAAATTTGAGTATAAGGCCATTACTGAAAAATCCAATAATATTATTATCAATAGATGGGATAAAAAAGCATATATATCATCAAAATAAGCTAAAGAGTTAAAAGCAAATGCCACTACTATCCCCAGAGCATATGGACTACCTAAAGTTCATAAAAAGGGAAATGTTTTAAGAATAATTGTGTCTACCATAAATAATCCTACTTCCAAATTAGCTAAGTTTCTTTCTGATCATTTAAGATTGATAGCAGGAAAATCAGAGTACCATGTTAAAGATAGGTGTGATTTTGTCAATTGCCTAGAAAACTTTTAAATCCATGAAAAACGAAAGGGACTCGATTACCTCAAATACTCTTATACACATATATGAATTTTCAAATGCAGTAGAGTTTTGCCTCCGATCTACATTTTTTAAGTTCAATAAAAAAACAACAAGCAAATAGAAGGAATAGCTATGGGTTCTTCATTATCACCAGCAATAGCTGATATTGTAATGGAAGCACTTGAAATTGACTGTTTATCTTTACTTAGTTTTAATGTACCCTTTTATAAAAGGTATGTTGATGATATTTTCATGATCATTCCTAAACAAAAACTACAAGAGGGTTTAGACATTTTCAATAGTTATGATTCAAATCTTAAATTTACCTATAAAAAAGAAGTAAACTCAACACTTAATTTTTTAGATTTTTTCCGTCACAAGAAAAGATAATGAAACTCTTCTAACAAACTGGTACCACAAAAAAACTTGGTCTGGTAGATACTTACATTTTTGATCACAACATCCATGGTCTCAAAAGAAAGGGATGATTTTTGGGATTGTTGATAGAGCTATTAAATTGTCTTCCTTACAATTTAGGAAACAGAACATCCAATTATAACGACAAATTTTGATTAGTAATGGCTATCCACTTGATTTAATAAATAAATTAATTAAAATAAGAATTGATAACATTTATAATTCAGGGAATAAAACAGAATCACAAAATTTCAAAGCTTTTACTGTAGTTCCATATATTTCTGGTATTGCCGATAAAATAGCTACAATATCAAGACAAAAAGGCATTAAGGTGATTTTTAGACCAACAAAGTCTAATTTCAACTTATTTCCATCTCCTAAGGATAAATTAGATATTTTGCTGCTACTCACGAAAATTAATGATAGGCAATTGATCTTGAGAATCGGATCATTCCGACACTCAACTTGCTGATCAAATAAACAATCTCTAATCTGTATAAAACCGTTCCATATCATTTGGATCCAATTTCGGGATCAAATTGATCTTCTAGCATTTATTGTGTGAAAAAGCATTCAGTTTAAAAACCTAATGTAACATAATGTCTCTATGATTTCACCTCTGGAACGGTTTCTTTTTCAAGATGTTTGTTAAACATATTAAGGAACACATAATGGACTCTCTCTAGTAGCGGATTTTTCAAAATTCGTTAGATATTTTATCAAGGCCAGTTGATTTGTTTTTACAATCTGTCTAAACTTTATTTAATTCAGTCAGCATGAAATCACAATCTACAAACGCGTGTTTGAAAAACGTAAAAGTAAGGTCTTTCAGAATTTTTTTTGAGTAAACCCCCGGATGAAACTCCACCCAGGAATGCAAGCCAATATTGTTACTGGAAGATCCTTTAGAATCTGATAACTTAACTGTGTTCACAAATTCTTTAATATTTGCAACATTGTTGAACGTGTTCCAGATTTTGTCATGGTGCATTGTGCTTGTGCCTTAATTTTATTGTACTTATCTCTCGATTCAATATAATCCGACACAAAGCTTGAGTGCCTGACACCTTATAAATGAGCCAAAGTTTGGTCACCTGGTAGTTACTACTCATTTTTGTAACAGATTTCACATTCAACATGTTTGATTTTTTTATGCTACCTATGATTTCAATTTTTAGATTTTCATGTAGAAGATCTACATGGATGCTATTAGCATACAGCAAGTTTGTAGTTGGTAGATTCAAATAAAAGTCATTCATTTTAGATTTATCTTGATAACTGAAACAGAGGTTTTGTTCTACCCTTGAACTCATATTGCGCTTGATTTTATTAGCGACTTCAAAGCATACTGAAAAGTGATCGGGACCCTCAGAAGCAGCAGTAACATATATGTCATCAACTGAATGTAATGAATTATTACCAACTCAGACAAAGTCTGCTAGGTTATATCCTAACTTGCCTTTAGAAAAGTTAGCTGGATAATGAGATATTGTGTAACTATTACCCAAAATAAAGTCAAGCAAGTCCAGAACGGAAGACAGCATCCTGCCGCGCTTTGTTATTTTAAGATCAAGCGAGCTTCTTATACGTTATTACTGCGATGGCTCAAAAATATAATCATATGAACTATCAGAACTACCAAGTCTCGCATTAGAGTCACCTGTGACAATTATTAAGCTTCCATTTAAACTTTTTTCTATTAGATGCAAAAGCAGATCTTGCAAGACATTCACGCGGAAGATATCATCTACTTTCATCAACCGATAAACATTACCAACTATATAATATTTAGGTTGATACTTTACTTTTACAAATATCTACAAGTTGCCTTTATCAATGTAACCTCGTTAAAACAACTTGTTTCAACTAATGTAATTAAACCACCAGTTTCACGACCTTCACTTTTGTCTATAATGGTAGGACTCACTAACATTGAGTACTCATTAAAACCTTTGTAGACTTGAACCTGATTTGACATGAGCCATGTTTCAGCCAGACAAATAAATTTGTTATTACTTAGTTTGCTTGCCTGGAATCTGTGTAATTCATTCAAACTGAGAATATCTGCGTTTCAAAAACTGATACATGTGGGAAGGTGTATCACACGCAGAACAATAGCCAGTCAGCCTGAACATCTGAAGTATCAAGCTGATTATATTTAAGCATTAACTATGGGAGAGCCCCTTAGGTGGTCTAGCGTACCATTTGTGGAGTGTAAAACTTCGATGGTTAGCTTCACAATCCCAAAGTGAAAAGTTGATCATCCTGGAGTGCAAACATGATTATCCCAGGAGTGTTAGTTTGATTATCTCACAGTGTTAACTTACTTATACCAGAGGGTGAAATTGAGTATATTTTTTCCTTCTACCTACAAATGACAGAAGGGTTCAGTCAGGGTTCGCTAGAAGTCTGCCGCAGCCATTTATGATCGACAATCCTAGAGTGTCGATTTGGTTATACTGATAGTGAGGCTATCTGCCTGACTATGAAGATTCAGAGGATCAAACTGATCATCTAAATTTTGACACTCTAAGTTTGACTATCCATTTTTTTCGTGCACTTACAATAGAGAACACTATTAAGACGATTCAAACAAAAGGTTCTTGGTGTTAGAATTTCTAAAACGGAGATTTTCGCTAATAAAACACGTGAGCCATATAGCAAATCGTCACGAGACAAGCTCACTTTCCAAGACTCGTAGCTACATAAAGTTTTATTAAAATGGCTCGAGTCCAGTTTCCTCTTTTGTGCGTGTAGACACTAAAGTAGCCATGAATGAACTCGTCGAGTCCCTTGAAAGGCGAGTGGTGGAATTCCCACTCGGACGATAGGCGAAGCACTACAGTCTTGGTTCACGTCTCCATATAGGCACTCAGCAGCAGCTCCCCAGGATCTCATCTCTCCTCCCATGCTCCGTGTCTTCAGCTGCCTCCGTCTTCCTACTTCATCCTTACGCCTTCCTCAACCTCTCCTCTCCTCTCTCTCATCGCAGTACCGCCTGGTTGAACAACGAGGCGAATATTATTCCCTCGACTCCATGATCTTTCTACCTACATAACCGAGTTCCCTCGACTCTTTTCGAAAAGGAATGTCACGAGCTGAGTCTTGAAAACGATTTCAAATATATCCGGAAATCATTTATCTTTTCAACTTCAATTCAAAGTAGTTCTAAAAAAAGGATAAACAAAAGGGAGAACAAAGACTTTACATATTCTTTGTTTATATAGCCTCCATTTAGGATTTACATAACCTGCGTTCCTTTACATTTTTATTACATCATTTTTACATTATTTATTAACTAATTTTCGAGGGGGAAACAACTTCTAAAAATGAGGTCCAGCGGGGGAGGACTACTCCGGATTATATCGCATTACCTGGATTACTTCTATATACAGGATATAATAGTCAAAATTCAAGTAAAAATTTAATTTTCAATAAAAATAAACGGATTTTCAACAAAATAGTTCAATTTTAACCCAAAGTGATACATTTCCAAATAAAATGATGAATCTTCAACTGAAAATGATAAATTTTCAACCAATAGTTGAATTTTACAAAAAAAGCCAGATATCAATTTTCAACAAAAAATGGAATATTTAAATGGCAAGTTAAAAAAATTGATTTTTAACAACAAAAAACCGATTTTCAACCAAACAGTTCAATTTTCAACCAATTTGAGGAATTTTCAAATAAATAGATGCATATTCAACTGGAATGGATAAATTTTCAACCAAAAATATGAATATTCAACCATGAAGGTTAATTTACTAAAAAAAGAAATTGGAATTTTCAACACAATATATGAACTTGCAACCAAGTTGTTGAATTCGCAACTGAAAATGATAAATTTTTAACCAATAGTTGAATTTTACAAAAAAAGAAAGAAATGAATTTTCAACAAAAAATGTAATAGTTAAATGGTAAGCTGAACAAATTAATTTTTAACAAAAAAAAACGGATTTTCAACCAAACAGTTCAATGTTCAAGCAATGCGATGAATTTTCAACTAAAATTATGAATCTTCACCTGGAATAGTTGAATTTTATACCAAAAAGGTACAGAAAATTTCCACCAAATAGTTCAATTTTTAAATAAAAAAATATCACCCAAATAGTTAAAATTTCATCCAAAAAAGATACATCTTCAACCAAAAATAGAATAGTTAAATTTTCTGTTTTAGAAAACTAGTTTCTAAGAAACAAAAATTAAACATATTTTCAATAAAATAGTTAAATTTTCAACTGGAATAGTTAAATTTTCAGTTAGAAAAATTGATTTTCGACAAGGTAGTTAAATTTTTAGAGATGAATTTTGAATTAAAATGATGAATCTTCAACGAAAAATATTAGTTTTCAAAAAAAAAAATTTAACTTTTGACGAAGGAGTTGAATTTTCAACTAAAAAAAAAGAATTCTCAACGAGCAATGTGATATAATTAAAATTTCAACCAAAAAAGATTTTAATTTTGAATAAAAAACAGTTGAAGTTAATCAAAAAAGAAAAATCTTCAAGAAAATCGGTTGAGTTTTCAATGAAAAAATACTTTTCAGTCAACAGAGAAAACAAATTTAAAACTTTTCTAAGTTTTGACTTCACCTTTCATGGTTTTTTCTTCTTTTTCATCCACCTAAATAAAAATTCATTCCCTATAACAAACATTTTTGAGCAAAAATGAAATTTTATCCACTTTGTTCACGAGAACTACCCTTTATAGGTTAGGTTTGTCAATTTCAACGAAAACTTTTATTTCAATTTATTTATCTCTATGAACAATAAAAATAAAAATTCATTGTTATATTTAGAATTTTGAATGACAAAGATTAATTTTATACCAAAAAGAGGAATTTTCAACAACAATATTTAATTTTCAAAAAATTATTGAAGTTTTGAACCAAAAGGACGAATTTCCCACAAAACAGGTAAATTGTCAATACAAAAAACATTTTTTCACAACATCTTTTAGTTTTTTTACGCGTTGATTAATTTTAATTCATATAATTTAATTTTCAACCAAGAGGTTTAATTTTCAACCCAGAAGAGAATTTTCAACAAAAAGGGTTAATTATCAACCAAATAGTTGTATTATTAACCCAAAAAGATGAATTTTCAATAAAATTGGGGAATTTTCAACAAAAAAAAATTAATTTTTTGCAAATTTTTCAAATTTTTTACACCGATGATTCAATTTTATCAAATTAAATGAATTTTCAACCAAAAATATTAATTTTGTACTGAAAAAGACAAATTTTTATTAAAATGCATGAAACTTCAACCAAGTACTTATATTTTTAACTAAAGAAGATACATTTTTTAGCTAAATAGTTGAATTTTCAAACCGTATTGAATTAAACATGAAACAATAAATATTTTAAGTCAAAATAATTTAACTTTTTAACAAAATACTTGAATTTTCATAAAGATACTTGAATTTTGAATAAAAATATGCATCTACGATAAAAAAAATCACTTTTTATCAAAGTAGTTAAATTTTCAACCAAGTAGTTGGATTTCAACCAAGAAGTTAATTTCTTACTACACTAGACCAATTTTTGACAAAATAAATGAATTTTAAACTGAAAACGATAAATTTACACACAAAAAAGAATAGTTAAATTTTCTGTTGAGGAGAGTAATTTTCAACAAAAACGAAAATAACGAATTTGCAAGAGAAGAGTTTAATTTTTCACCATAATAGTTTAATTTTGTAACCATAAAGATGAATTTTCTAGCAAGAAGATTACTTTTCAAACAAAGAAGACGAACTTTCAAAAAAGTGCATGAATTTTTAACTGAAATGGTTCAGTTTTTAACTAAAAAGATAAATGTTCAAGCATGAGTCCTAGTTTTCTACAAAAAATTGACAAAATACATTAATTTTAAAATAAGAAAGAGGATTTTTTACAAAAATAAATAGTTGAAATTTCAGTTAAAAAAATTATGTTTTAACAAATATAAAAGAATTTTCATCTAAATAGTTGAACTTCAACAAGAAAGATCAATTTTCATTCAAGAAGATTATTTTTCTACTAGAAGAAAATACTTTTCAACAAAATATATCATTTTTCAACCCAATAGTTGAGTTTTCAACTAAAGATGATAAAATTTCCAAAAGGTTAGTAATTTGAATAATTTTAGAAATTTAGAACTTATACACTTTTAGAAGTTTTGAATAGGTACATTTTCAGTTAACAAAATTAATTTTCAAAGAAAAAAAAACGAATTTTCAACAGAATTGATAAATTTTCAATCAAAAATACGACTTTTCAACAAAATGTATGGATTTTTAACCAAATAGTTGGATTTTCATCTAAGAATGATACATTTTCCACCAAAAATAGAATAGTAAAATTTGAAGTTAGAAAAAATAGTTTTCATGCAAAAAATAGAATTTTCAAAATAGATCTCTCTCATCCCAGTGTCGTCTCTTTCAAAAATGAGGTGAATATTATTCTCTCGATTCCCTGAGCTTTCTACCTACATAACCAAATTCCCTCGACTCCTTTCGAAAAAAAACGTCACGAGCTGAGTCTTGAAAACCATTTCAACTTGTTCCGAAAATACGATTAACTTCTCAAAGGGGAAAACCTCTCAACTCCAATTCACAGTGTTTTTAAAATACTTTTAAAAGAAGAAGAAACAAAATGAAAAACAAAGAGCTTATATCATCAATGCATAAATGTTTCCAAACGAGCCCATACTATTCCTCCCTTGCCACACCTACGTTCTTCTAATTTCACTTCCCACTGTTCACTTCCCTTCTTTCTTCCCGAACTTCTTTCTTCTCTACTTCCTCACCTCCTCTCTTCACTATCTAACACTCTCCTTCCCCTATTTTCCTTACCCAACCTT
>CAKNYM010050559.1:104232-134526 GCA_932195095.1 Andricus curvator | reverse complement strand
TCCCCTCCTCTACTTACCCTCATTTCTGATTATTTCCCCTACTTCCCCTGTACTTATTTCGCTCCACTCACATACCTACTTCTTTCTACGTTTATCCTCACTTATTCTATTGAACTTTTTCCTCATTTGCCCTTTCCTGACATCTACAACTACTCCTACCTTCATTTTCGCTCACTTCCTATCTAATTTTTCATCACTTCCCCTACTTCGCACTTCCTCATTTTTCTTCACTTTCCATAATTTCCACTCCCCTCATTTCCCCAAATTCCCCTTAATTTCCCTACTTTCTCTCATTGGAAAAATGTATAATGAATGGATGGACAGACGGACGAACACTCAATCGAAACTTCAACGGCGAATTTATTCATGCAATTTTTTATGACAGTTACAAAAACAAATAATTTTCGATAAAATAGTTAGATTTTGAAGGAAAATATTTGATTTTTCAAGAAAAAGATGAATTTTCAAGCAAAAAGAATAATTTTCCACCAAAGAGGAAAAATTTTCAACAAGATACATATATACATACACGTATACATATGCATCCAAATAATTTAATTTTCTAGAAATATAGTTTAATTTTCCACCAAAGCATCTTGGAAGAAAATCAAGAATTCTTCACCACAAAAATGAAGCTTTAACAAAATAGTTCAAAATCAAAAAGTCAAAAGTAAAGTCAAAATCCAAAAAAAAAATGGATTTGGATTTGGATTACAAGAGGATTTGTTTTGATTACAAGTGGATTACTACATATTATGACTGGATTACTTCTTATTATAAGTGAATTACCCTTAATTAGAAACGGATTACGCTGAATTGCAAGTGGTTTGCGCCAGATTACGAGTGTATTATTTTGGATTGCAAGTAGATTATTTTGAATAAAAAGTGGTTTACTTTGGACTACAAGCGGATTAGTTTTGATCACAAGCGGATTACTCCAGATTATAAGTGGATTACTTGGCATTATAAGAGAATTATTGTAGACTAGATCGGATTACTCTGAATTGCAAGTGGATTGCGCCAGATTACGAGTGTATTATTTTGGATTGCAAATGGATTATTCTGAATGAAAAGTGGTTTACTTTGAATTAAAAGTGGTTTACTTCGGATTACAAGTGGATTAGTTTTGATTACAAGTGGATTACTACAGATTATGACTGGATTACTTCGTATTATGAGTGTATTACCCTAAATTAGTAACGGATTACGCTGAATTGCAAGTGGATTGCGCCAGATTACGAGTGGATTATTTTGGATTGCAAGCGGATTGTTTTGAATAAAAAGTGGTTAACTTTGGATTGCAGGTGGATTAGTTTTGATTACAAGTGGATTACTCCAGATTATTACTGGATTATTTCGCATTATAAGTGAATTACTGTAGATTAGATCGGATTACTCTGGATTGCAGGTGGATTCCGCCAGATTACGATTGCGTTATTTTTTATTGCAAGTGGATTATTTTGAATGAAAAGTGAATGAAAAGCGAAACGTGAGATGCTCACTGCTCATTCATCCCCAGTAGTAACAGGCATACTTTGGTCAGGCCTACAAAGCCATAAAACTACTGTCGGTCGGTGAGACAATAACAATTTTTCAGTCATGAGAGAAAAATAAGTTTATCTAAATTGTGAAACCTTTGACACAAAACACGAATTTTCTGTAGAAAAACTGAATTTTCAACCAGAAAATATGAATTATCAGCAAAAAAATTAATTTTCAACAAAGTATTTCAGCTTTTGCCCGCGTAGTTAAATTTTCAATTGAAGAAGATATTCAACAAAATAGTTAAACTTTCAACCAAAGAAATGAATTTTCAAATGAAAATATGAAAATACAAGTTCATCTAAATTGTTGAAGCTTCAAGCCGAAAGAAAAATTTTCTGTACAAAAATTGAATTTTTAACCAGAAAATATGGATTTTCAGCAAAAAATTGATTCTGAATAGAATAGTTAAATTTTTTACCAAAATGAGAAGCCTAAATTTGAAAAAAATTAATTTTTAACAAAGTAGTTTCACTTTTACCATCGCGATTGAATTTTTAATTGAAAAGGATCAATTTTCGACAAAATAATTAGACATTCAACCAAAGAGATGAATTTTCAACTAAAAATATGAATCTTCGACAAAAAGAAAATTATTTCTTAACAAAGAGGTTTAACCAAAATTTGCGAACAAAATAGTTGAATCCTTAAGCAAAGAAGATTAAATCTCAACCAAACATTTTTATCCAACATTCAACCAAGCCTTTTTATCCGAAGAAGATTCAATTTATACTAAAATAGATGAATTTTTAAATCAAAAAAATAAATTTTCAAAGAAAAAAGTTGAATTTTCATTTAAAAAAACTTCAGTTTAAATTTTCAACATTAAAATATGAATTTTAGATAAGAAGTAAATTTTCTGCGAAAATACTTGAATTTTCTACCAAAAAGGATGAAATTTCATTTAAAAAAATGCATTTTCAAACCCAAAGGCGAATTTTTAACAAATAAAGATTTTTCAGTCATAAACGAAAAGACAGTTCACCTCAATTGTTGAACCTTCAACCAAAGGGATAAATTTTCAACTCAAAATATAAATCTTTAATGACAAATGATTTCTTAACATATTGTTTTAACCAAAATTTTTAAACTAAATAGTTGAATCATCAAGCAAAGAAGATTAATTTTCAACCAAACAGATGCATTTTTTCAAGAAAGATAAAATTTCTACTGAAGCAGATGCATTTTAAAATAAAAAGGACAATAAGAAAATATAGTTGAATTTTCATCCGAAAAATATTTTATTTTGACTTTGCAATATCAAAACATGAGTTTTAAACAAGTAGTAAATGTTCTACAAAGGTAATTGAACTTTCAAACCAAAAAGACGAATTTTCTACAAAACTGTTTAAGCTCCAACCAAAAAGGAAACTCTTTAAGAAAATTGTTGAATTTTCAATAAAGTAGTTGCATTTTTTTAAAAGAAAGATGAAATTTCTACTAAAATAGATGAATTTTCAAATAAAAAACACAATATTTTATAAAAATGGTTTAATTTTCATCTAAAAAAGATATGAGTTCGATTTTTCGGCACCAAAATATGAATTTCAAACGAAAAGTAAATTTGGTACGAAATAGTTGAATTTTCAGCAAAAAAGTTGAATTTCCAACCAAAAAGGATGACTTCGTAAAAAAATTTAGAAATTTCAACAAAACAGTTGAGTTTTCAAAGCAAAAATATGAATTTAAAATGAAAAGTAAATTTTCTACTAAAATAGTAGAATTTTCAACAAAAAAGTTGACTTGTCGACCAAAAATGATTTTTTAAGAAATTTGTAGAATTTTCAAACGAATAATAATATTTATAGCTGAAAAGATAAACTTCAAGAGGAAGCAACAGCAAGATAAGAAATAGAAATACAAGCCACATAAATTACAAATCAGAATATTATATAAGTGTTACTCCGAAACTTAATTTTAAAAATTCGCAAACTTTTTCCTGAACACTTTTTCGTTTTCCCTGAAAAATTATATTTAAAGACCGGAATCTTAAAACTTCTAACATTTTTAATCTAGTATCTTTCATAAACGAAATAAAACAATTTCAAATTCAAACTGGCAAATTTAAAATGTATTATTCCTGACAGTTTTTTAAAGTTATAGAAATTCCCTGACTTTTGCAACATTTTTTTTGAAATCCCTGACTGTACCTTGACCAATAAAATTCCCTGACTTTTCAGAAAATTGTTGTTGGCCACGTTCGTATCTCCCTATAAATTCTACGTATGGTTTTTACAGTTTCTGCCCGGAACTACGGAATCCTGAAAATATTTATTTAAAAAAAATCACGAATATTTTCTTTTCGCTAGGAAAAGTATTACTGTCAAACTGGGTCATTTCGGACATGCGGGGTAAATTCTAACATTCGCAAACTGATAGTTTAAATTTCTTCAGGTGGTTTTAATCAGAATCTAAAAGAAAGAGTAAGAGGTGGAGAGACAACAGCGGCTTAGCGGTAGAAAGAAGAAGAAGAATAGCGTGATGAGTGGGGAAAAAGGAAAAAGGAAGAAGATGCAAGCTTGGTGGGATATGATCAAGGTGGAGGGGGAGAAGGAGAGGGAACGAGAAAACATCCTTCAACCTTCAGGTTGAAGAATGGATGGAGAAGGCGAATGACGTGGTATCGGAACAGAAGGGAAAGATGTCAGCGACAAGGAAGAAAAGAAAGACGAAAGATACGAGCAGTCAGACGAAGGAGGAGGAGAGGTTGAGCACATTGAAGAACCCGAGAAAAGCGTTAACAAAGGAAGAATGAGCAAAGCAAAATGAGGCCAGAAGATTAAGTGAGAGGAATTTAAAAGTGCTAGGGGTTAGTGAAGTAATCAGAAATTTTGGGTGCAAGGGATAAGCTGAAGAACTCGGGGATTTGGATAGACCAAGACTGGATTGAGAAAGAGGAAGTGATTGAAGATTGGCTTTGGATAGAGAAGGAAAGAATATCAGGTACAGGAATAGAAGTAAAGCTGAAATATATAAAGGCGAAAATCGGCGAGACTATATGGAAAGGGAATGAGAGGGAGAGAAAATTGAAGGTGATTCGGCTGGACGAGAAAGAAGAGGACCACAAGTAGAAAAAGGAGGGATGGAAGACGCAGAGAGGTAAAAGTCACACAGCAGGAAGAGAGAGAATAGGGTAATGTTGGGTTAGGGGAAGTGGTGACTAAAGAAGGAATGTGAGTAGGTAAGCGCCTGATTTGTAAATCATGAATTGAAGTGATGAGTCTATGTAATTTTTGCTTTAGTTTAGCATAAAATACATTAGAGTAACAGTCAGTAAGAAAGAAGGAGTTTCAGTTACTGATAGTGTAAATTAATAGAAGAATGTTTGATTTAGGAAACGATTGAGCAGTTATGAGTTTTGTTTTGATTATGTTACAAGAATCAGAGAAGAGCGGGGCGAGGCAGCCAGTGGGCGAGGCAGCCAATTTCTTCTTATTCCCACAGCGTTAATAGAAATCGCGCTCCTTTGTAATGTAAGGTCGGTTAGGTTAGGCCGCTGTACTTGCCGAAATTTGAGTGTCGTGACTGTCGCAGTTTGTAAAAAGCAGCGTCATTTGTGAAAAACTACCAGCAGAAGGAGCATTTTCGTGATTTGCGTTTGTTTATCCTTCGTGTATAGGTTGTGTAAAAAAAGCTAAGTAAGTATTTTCCGCAGTAGAATTTTGTGCTTAACACGATGTAATGGTTGGGTTTTCGATATATAAAATAATTTTGTTGTGTGAAATTTTTGTGGAAAAAGCACATGTGGGGCGAGGCAGCCAACAAACGGCAGATTATGCCGAAAAGGCTAAAAAGCGAATTGCTTGTAGCGGCCATCGAAATGGTCGCCCGAAGAAGGTATAAACTCCTTATGAAACATCGGACAGCAGCAACGAAGATGACATAATAATATTTCCGATTTTTCCCAATTTTTGTTTTTGTTTTTCTTTTGAGCCCCATTAAATGTCGGAGAAGACATTTAATTTTGTTTTTAATTTTTATATATCATCTTGGACCTACTGAAAAACTTATACATAATTATATGTCTGTGTATTAAAACTTTGTGTGCCGCCTAATAATTGCTGGAATGGTTGGTTGCCTCGCCCCACGTTTTTACAGTTGAGCAAAAACATAGCGTCTCTGGAAAACGGTTGTAGAAACTGTAATGGGCAAGCTACTTCAAAATGTCAAAAAGCAATTTTGTAGCAAAAGAATCAAGCTTTCTAACGACACCAGACACGCTTTGATATCATTTCGAACAAGTGCTCTGCACGCCAAAATGTGTCTTGGCTGCCTCGCCCCGTTCTACTCTAAGGCGAGGAGCTTCGATGTTTCTTAGCTTCAGGTCAAATTTTAATATAGAGTATGAGTATGGATGAGAGATAAGAAATTTAGGAATTGGGCACTCGCTTCCGCTTATTGTAAGCATGGAAAGGAGGAGAGGTTAATATAGGCCTTCAGTTTCCTCTTAATGTAGCAGGGAGAAAGTATAATAAATACTTTGTTAAAACTACCTGAAGTAATTTAAACTATCAATTTAGGAATGTCCGAGTTTACCCCACATGTCCGAAATTACCCCGTTTGGTGGTACTGAATTTTAAAGAATAAGGTGATGCAGTGTAGTCGGCCAACCAAACGAGGTTTGTGTTTGCCGCACTGCAGAGTTACACGGGTTACAAACCCAAACTAGCAACATCGATGGACGTTCGAAACTCTCACGAGACTGATATTTCGTTACCCATGCGTTCCTGCGTTATCTGTGCCCTAATCACCACTCTACGCTAACCATTTACTCGATCCAATCTCGCTCACGATGATTTACTACTCACGCTTCTTGTAGAAAATTTACATAACGCACAAGTGTTATGCAAATTTTAGACAGTTTTTTTTCTTCCACTGTAATACTACAAAATTATATAACTTTGACGCAAATAATCAAACGAAACTTAAAAAAATTATTTTTCGCTTCAAATTATGATTTGCATACATTTTTTTCTTTCTTGTCTTAAAAATATTGATTGTATTGAAATTCAACAATTTTGTTCAAAAACCGCGTTTTTGCTTTAAAAATCCATTTCTTTTGATAGAAATTTCATATCTTTTGTTTTAAAATTAAATTTATTCAGAAAAAAGATCTTCTCCTTTCGCTCTCCTGGGATTCGAACGTCAGGTCAACTAATTTCCGGTCAGGTGCTCTTCCTAGTAAGAATATCTTCTGTATTAAATTGCAACTGTTTTTTTGTTTTGAATTAAAATCGTCTTTGGATGAAGATTCAACCATTTTGTTGGAAATTAACTTTTTTGTTTCAAAATTCATATTTTTTTGGGGTTCAACAATTGAACTTTTTTTTGAAAAATTCGTCTCTATTGAGAAATATTTCATCTTGTTTGGTTCAAAATACAATTAGTTGATAATTAATCTTTTTTCGTTAAGGATTCAACTATTTTGTTGAAAATTTGTCTTTTTGAAGGAATGCAACCGTTTTTAATTTTGAATAAGAATATTATAGGATTCAAATATCAACTATTACATTTTTCATTTGAAGTTCATAGTTTTTAAAATTCAACTTTGTGTTTAAAGAATATCTTTTTTGTTGAAATTTTGATTTGACAAGTCTGTAATCTAAAAAAACCTTTTCGAATTTTCTCAAGAATCTTAGGAAAATTATATTTATATAAATTTAAAAACAAATAAACAAAATTTTTTCTTTTAAGTTATTAAAAATTGTTGTTTGTAATAAATTTTTTTTTCATAAATCGCAAAAGTAAACCCAAGCGTAGCGCGCGATTTATGATTGGGATTTACCAAAAATACAATGACATTTTTTTTTATTTCCATGCATATCGCCCGAAAATTTGTTCAAGTCCACAAAAAAAAAATGAATCGTCAATATTAGATGAATCGAGTAAAAATTAAACTAGTCAGTTAAAATTAAATTTTTTTTTTGGTTGGAGATTCATCATTTTAGTCAAAAACTAATTTTTTTGAACGTACATTAAACTATATCTTGAAAATTCATTCTTTTTTAGTTGAAATTTTGTTTTAACTGAAAATGTAAGTATTTCATTTTTGCTGGAACATTGATCTTTTTTAGTTGAAAATTTATTAATTTCGTTAAAATCTTTTTTTCTTCACATTTAATATTCAATTATTTTAGTAGAAAGTTATTAATTTTTAGTTGAAAAGTCAACTCTTTTGTAAAAAATTGTATTTCCTCTTTAGCTGCAAAATTCAACAACAGGGTTGGAAATTAACTTTTTTTCAAAAATGTATAGTTTCAGGTTAAATCTGCGATTTTTTTGTCAAAGACACAACTCTCTCGTAAAAATGTAACTATTTTTTTGAAAATGTATCTTTTTTGGTAGAAAATTAATCATCTTTCTTGAAAATTCATCTCTTATGTTGAAAATTAACCACTTGGTTAAAACTTCGTATATTTTAATAATCTTTGAATAATTATAATTATTTCAAATAATTTTTTTCTGAAAAAAGATCTTCTCCTTTCGCTCCGCTGGGAATCGAACCAAAGAACTACTGATTCCCAGGCAGGTGCTTTCCCACTAAGCTACTATAGAGATCGAGAGAAGAAACTTTTTTCAGAAATATACGCATTATTTTGCTAAATGGTACAAATAAAATTTTTCAAGGAATCTGTATTATCATTAGAGAATGACAGAAAATATTGTACGTCTTTTCAGACTAGATGGATATATTAAATATAAATAGAATATATATAATATATCAATAATTTTTCTTCTATAGCTCCATCTAGTCTGAAAAGACGTTACATATCTTCTGTAATTCTCTAATGATAATACAGATTCCTTGAAAAATTTGATTTGTACTATCTAGCAAAATAATGCGTGTATTTCTAAAAAAAGTTTCTCCTCTCGATCTCTCTAGTAGCCTAATGGGAGGGCACCTGACCGGAAATCAATAATTCTGCGGTTCGATTCCCAGCGGAGCGAAAGGAGAAGATCTTTTTTCAGAAAAAAATTATTTAAAATAATTTTTCTTTCATAGCTCCATCTAATCTGAAAAGACGTTAAATATTTTTTGTAATTATCTAATGATAATACAGATTCCTTGAAAAATTATGTGAGAAGTTGTAGGCTCCGGAAGCTACGATCATGGTTCTTCAAAAGCAACCAATCCCGACGCAACTGGAACGTGTACGTCATCCGCTTCTGCTCCTTCTGTCCTAGAAGGTAAGCAAGAGCGGGAAATTTACGCGAGAAAACATCGGGCAACACTGTTCCTTGGAGTCAGGTCTCTAGCCGCGGATGATCTTACGCGGCAGATGGGACAGTTGGAGATGAAGTTTCACCTCTGGATACTTTTTTAGAGCTACCAATCTTTGTAGAATGTTATGAGGAACAGTGTTGATGGACCAGATGAAGTGATCCCAGAAGAACAGCCTTTTGCATCCGGTTCGCGATGGAATGAGCCTGACGCTGGCAAGCCGGAATCTTGTTGAGTTGGCTAATAAATGAAGCTTTCATACCTCCAAGACAGCCGATTATGAGAACTACAAGATGGACTTTGAAGCCTTGGTACAGCCTGCTCAGCTCGAAAAGAAGTGCTTGATATTTCGCCCGTTTTTCTTCCTCCTTTGCCGTGATATTACCATCGGCTGGTGCCGAGAATTCAATCACGTAAATGATCTTGTTCTTCAGATCTTGGAGGACAATATCAGGCTTCGTAGCACTGATACGTTGAGTGGTCGAGAATGAGAAATTCCAGTAGATCTTACACTGATCATTCTCCACAACGGACTCGAGTTCCCCCTGGGCGTATGGCAAGACGGGCAATAGATCAACACCATAGAAGTGCCTCAGATGGTAATATAACACTTTTAGAGCCGCATTGTGTCTCTCTATGTACCCGTATCGTGCATATTTTGAGCATCCACTGAGAACATGTCCAAGTGTTTCTGGCTCTTGCTTGCACGCTCGGCAGTTGGTATCGCCTACAGGTATATTCATTATGCGCTCGCGGTAAACTAAGGTGTCTATAACGCCATCTTGACAGGCAAAAAGAAATCCCTCAGTCTCCGATTTTAATCCAGCAGACTTGAGAAACATGTTTGACAGACCCATCGAGAGCTCTTCTCTACGTATAATGCCGTAGAATTTACCATGAAGGGGCTTGTCAGCATGTTCTCTTAGTAGAAGCGTATGTTCTGCTTCCTGTACACGACTTTTTAGCACCAAAGGTGTTAGTGATGCTAGGCCATGTGTAGTGTCGCTGGAATCAAATGGGAGGCCAAGCTCCTCTGCGGCCCTATCTGCGGCACGATATAGAAACGCCGCAGCATTGACGACTTCATGTTGATGTACTAGTCGCATAAGAAAATCTGTGCTATTTAGAACTGAGCAGGCTGTAGCCAGAACCGTTCTGCGATGAAGACACTCTAAGCTCAGCAAGCCTCTACCCCCTTTATCTCGAGGGAGGTATATTCGAGGTACGGAAGATCTAGGATGATGACTTCGATGGATTGTCATCATCTTGCGTGTGCTTCGGTCAAGCTGCTTCAACTCATCGACGTTCCATTTTACTGCACCAAACGTGTAGAGCAGTATAGGAACGGCCAGCAAATTGGTCGCCTGGATCTTATTCTTTCCAGATAATTCGGAAGCCCAAATTTTTCTGAGAATTTGGCGATACCTTTTTCCAAGGGCCGTTTTTAACGCAAGCACATCATGGGTTTCCGCTTGCGGTATTCCAAGATATGTATATGTTTCTCCAATACCAAGATGTTGAATGGTATTTCCGCCGATGAGTTGAACATCCTGATCGTGACCCGATAATGTAGTTTCTAGTCTTCCTTGGTGTAGGTGGACGCAGGCACACTTGTCCAGTCCGAAGCTCATGCCAATCGCTTTAGAGTACCTATTTACCGCCTCCACAAGGATGTTAAGGTCCTCTTTCGAGGAAGCGAAGAGTTTAAGGTCGTCCATGTATAAAAGGTGGTTGACCTTATGTTCTCTTTTGTTCGGCGGGCCACATAGGTATCCAGAGCTTTTGCCTCGGAGCACGATAGATAGAGGCAAGAGGGAGATGCAGAAAAGTATCGGACTTAGAGAGTCTCCTTGGAAGACTCCCCTCTTATATGTGATATAGCTTGTAGTCACTTGTCTTTTGTCAGATGTTATGACAAATCTTGTCCGCCACGAGAGCATAAGCTCTTTTATGCATCTCACTATTTTTGGATGCACCTCCATGCATTCAATGAGCTTAATAAGTAGCTCATGGTTCGTGTTATCGAATGCCTTACGGTAGTCAATCCAAGCCATGGACAGATTGCGTCGATACCTGATCGAGTCCTGGGTGATACACCTGTCTATTAACAGGTTCTCCCTGCAACCTGCCAGACCTCTCTTGCATCCACGTTGTTCAACTATTGCACTCCATACCGGCTCGATAGATGTTAATATCCTCTCTTTGAGGATGCCAGTGAATAGCTTGTAGCTGGTGTTTAAACAAGCTATGGGCCTGTAGTTCTTTGGACTTGACAAATCTCCAGTCTTAGGAATCAATACCGTGCGTCCTTCCACTAGCCACTGCGGGACTGGTTGTTCTCCGTTTAAGAAAGTAGTAAATATACGAGCTAGATGTTGGTGCTCAGAAGTAAACTTCTTCCACCAAAAGTTGTTGATTTTATCTGGCCCGGGCGCTGAAAAGTTCTTAGTTCTAGCGATAACTTTCTTCACTTCTTCAGCAGTAATTAGTGGAAACTCTTCCTCTGGACCTTGTAACCTTTGCCTTTGGCAAAAGTTACGAAAGAGTGATATATCTGAAGCGTCTTCATTTAGCTGATAAGTATCTCCATATACTTGTTCCCAGAAGACTTGAATCTCTTCTCGACTAGGCGGATTTTTAACGGCACGTGACGTTTTATTGAACAGACGGGAAGGATGAGTAGAAAAGGTGGAATTTTCCTGAATGCACTGTACTCGCCGTTCAAGGCGCTGTTTCGCTGTTGAAAGAGATCTTATTTTTTGCGTCCAGTGCTGCTTGATGGTCAACAGTTTACACTTGTTCAGCGTGTGATTTGCTTTCCTCAAGTTTCGAGCAAGTGCCCTAACTTTTGGAGTGAATTTTTTATTTAATGTTATGTAGCTAATCACGCACTGAATATTTGATGCATGCCGTCTCGCCGTTTCAATTTTGAATTGAAGCTGTGCAATACGCTCGCGAGTCTTACTCAGACGTACTCAAGTTTCGTTACTTCTACTGTCGCTAAGCAAGGACACCGGCTTCTCGTAAACAACGCAGTTCAGATTCCAGAGATTAACATATTCGGGGAGCAAATCGGGGAGAGCAGTATTAGCTTCAGCTAATTTGTCCATCCTGAGAAAGACTTTTTGGTGGATAGATCTCCTATTTCTCATGTTAGCATTATCGGCTATCTGCAAAGGTGGTCTTGCTGGAACGGGTGGAATGTTCGATGGAGGATGTTGCTCTTCTTCTTGTTGATAAAGAGCTTCATATCCGTTTTTTCGCAAAAAGGATACCTGATCTCTTAAATACTGAGGCGTTTGATGAGCATATTCCGGGTGCATATTGACCCAACGGTCATGTAACCTCTGCATGAATCCTCTTCGCGCCGGTGAGCTTCTTTGCCAACAGGTAAGGATGTCTCTCCTGAGTTGGTCTGACCATTTAAATCGATGTTCTCGCGTTTGTCCGGGGCCATTGCCTGGTCGTCGCCTCGGTGCTGTCCTATTGCCACTCCCAACTGAACCATGGCCTCCATCCGAGAGAGGCCTATTGTGGGTGGCACTGCGCGATACTGGTGTCGTAACCGCATAATTCATTGCATTGGGGAGTTAGCCCAAAGCAACGTGGCTGACTGCAAGAGCCGGAGCTCTCGGGCGATGGGGTTATTATTATTATTATTATTATTATTAATATACTATTAAGCCAAATCCCTTTCAAGTTAAGCGCGACTCACTCAGTTCTAGCCTCGTGATACTGTCGGGGATTGAAGAATTCAGTTTACGGGGTGGGATAAGGCGGAGTATATATTTTGAGATTAGCCTAGAATTCCCGGGTTGCTTACTTAAATAAAACCTAAGTTATACAACACTGCTCCGACCCAGGTCGCTGATCAATGTCTAGCAATTAGCCTAGGCGAAGAGCTTCACAAAGTCACCATGAGAAGCTCTCCGCGTGTGCCCAATAGTATTAGAAAACTTGCGTTTTAGAAGTCTCTCACTCCACTGACTCACGCCTCTTTAGCTTAATTTACGTTCATACATTTTCCCATGCAAGCTCTTATGTTTCTGTGGCTTTTATGCATTTTCGAATGAGGAACTCCTTCTAACTTTCATACTTGTCAAACAATGATTCCTCTTCACCACATTATTTAAGAAACCTCTCATCACTTACTTTGTCCATTAGCGTTTTACCGCAGATATTGCGCAGGAATTTCATGCCAAGCGTTAATTTTACTCTTATCCTTTTCTTGGGAGGTCCAAGTCACCCTACCGTATAGCACAGTGGGTGCAAGTACAGAATAATATATTGCTATTTCAGCTTTATTTATTTTATTTTAACTTCTGGTAATGGCTTCTAAACATATTTTAAGGCATGTTTTGAGGCATTTTCAAAGTGTGATCTATATTTATGTTCCAGATACTACAGTGCAAGGTTCCCGACTATTTCGAACTGATTTTTTGCAAGAATGGCCTACCCCAGAAACGGGACCTTACTTCGATACGCTAGCTCCTGCGAACGTGACAGGTCTCGTGGGGAAAACAGTTCACCTAGTCTGCAGAGTGAAGAACCTTGGCAATAGAACTGTAAGTTCCATAGCGTGATCAATAGTCTTTTACCTCGAATTTTGTTTAAACGGTTGCAGATCTGCATTTTGACGAAACCGGTGATACCCCCCCCCCCCCAGAATTTTTTTTCCAATTAAGCCACCGAGACATCAGCAGATATTTTCTTGTTCTTCATAGCTATC
Organism: Andricus curvator; assembly: GCA_932195095.1. Classification (NCBI taxonomy): domain Eukaryota; kingdom Metazoa; phylum Arthropoda; class Insecta; order Hymenoptera; family Cynipidae; genus Andricus; species Andricus curvator. The sequence continues at coordinate 121,033 of CAKNYM010050559.1, read as the reverse complement.
TTTTCACAGGGACGTAATATAAGTATTTTTCCACTGCTACAAATGTACCATTTTACATCAACGCAGGTTTAATCTAATTAATATTTGGAAGATGTTATAACTATTTATAGGTGTTACGTCCGACTTTTAATTAACATAAATTTTAATGTTAAAGCGATCACTTCGGAGAAAAAAATTTTGAAGAACAACGAAAACTCTGCCTCAGCCTGGATTTGAACTGGGAACGCCACTATCCAAGAGTGAAGCGTTGATGTCTCGGTGGCGTAATTGGTTAACGCTCCACTCATCACGGTGAGTCTCAACCAAGTTCAACCTAAAAGTCTAGTTACTCAATGCTACTTTGCGGAATGCATGACATGTCAAACATAGCATACACTACAAAACCCGTCATAGAACTTAACCTAATCTTTTTATCACAATTTTTTTTGAAAACCCTTCAATGATTATTTTACTTTTGTGCTTTAATTATCTGCATAGTATCACAGACATGTATTCCATAAAGTATCATTGAGAAACCAGACTTTTAGGTTGAACTTGGTTGAGATATCAACGCTTCACTCACGGATATTGGCGTTCCGGGTTCAAATCCGGGCTAAGGCAGATTTTTTCTTGTTCTTAAAAAGGTGTCTGTCCGCAGTAATCGTTTTAACATCGAAATTTATATTTATCAAAAATTTAAAAACTTGGACGTCAACATCTACAAAAGGGTAATAATATCTTACAAATAATAATTAGATCAAACCTACGTTGAGGGGAAAAGATTATCTATAATAATCTTCAAATTCATTTATCCACATTGTCCAACTGTCCATTTCAAAGTTTATTGTAGCATACGTCAGTTTTGACATCATGTTTGACTTTTAGTATGTAACATGAAGTTGCTCCACATGTATGGAAAAAATTTTTACAAGAAAGTACAACATTTCTACAAATTTAATTTTTTTTTAATTTCTACTTTTTTGTAAAAACATGTACAAAATTTAACAATAAAATACAGTTGAATACAAATAGCTATTTTTTAATTTTATTTGCTTGTAGAAAAGAAAAAAATTCATAATAAAGTATAAGTTTCTACAATTCAAACATTTTTATAACTTTTTATTAATATTTTTTTTTTCACTTTGTTGTACAAATATACAAGGTATTACAGAAAACTACAGCATTTCACATTTTTTTAATTTGGGTGTTTGACGTCATAAAAAATCTTTTAATTTTACGTAAATTATTGTAGAAAATTACGAAAAAATATAAATTTCTACAAATAATACTTCTGGAATGCACATCAACGTTTCGACTTGTACTTCACTGTAAATTTTTGTAAGATATGTAATATATAAGTTTCGACAAGAAACTGCAATTTAAAAAAATAGTACACTTTTACCAAGAATTTTTGCTATTATAATAAATCACATTGAACTCTAGTACCATTATTGAAAATTGAACAATAATTTATTTTACAGGACGATTATTAATCTATTCAAAATTAAGCAAGTTATTCTTAATCAAAATTTTTAATTTCAAAATAATTTCAAATCAATAGATTCATAATTAAACGCTGTCTTATTCAATTCCAAATCCTTTTCAAATCTTGTTTCAATCTAAAATATTACATTTTCAACCATTTAAATTGAAATCTTTAAATTAAAGTTATTTTTTGGAATATTTAGTGATATCTTCCTTTTTTGTTTCAAATGAGCAATTATAAATCAAATATTAAAAACTAAACAATTTTAAACTAAAACTATTTAAAATAGAAAGCCACGAATCGTTAATGCTTCGGAGTGTCAAATTTATACTTTGAACGTTACAATTTTAATTGTTCTATTTAAAAATATTTTAAATAAATGTAAGTGAAATTAATGCATTTTGAAGCATAAATAACAATTAGTTTAAGAGATATTTACAAGCTTTGAGAAAATTGAAACTTAATTAAAAACTGGAAAATGTTTTGAAAAATAAAAAACTGAATTTAGATTTCTGAAGGGTTCGAAATATAATTTTCAAGCTTTTCAAGGATCTTTGAAGGTTTTAAGAAAATAGAAAAGTTCCTATGTTTGCTGGGAAAATTCAAAATGATTTTTTATTTTGAAAAATTAATTTGGAGAGAATATTTAAAATGATTTAAAACAAACATTATTAATTAATAAATGAAGATTGAACAATCATTAATTTGGAAAATAGTCGAGCAACTTTGAAATATATTTAGAAGTTTTGAAAAGATTCCAAAATAACTTAAAACGTGAATAGATTTCATACCATTTAATACACAATGTCGATTCTTGAAGATTTCGAACACAAAATTTATAATCTTTTTAAGCAATTTGAAAGGTTTTAAATGAATAGAAAATGGGTATCAAAATTCCTAGAAAAACTAGCGATAGTTTTTTTCAAATTAATTTTAAAAGAATATTTAATAAGATTTCCAAAATTGTCAAAAAAAAGCTGGATGATTTTGAAGTAGTTTTTTTTTACTTTTGCTTTTTTTTTTACTTTTTTTACGTTTAGTTTATTATGCTAGGGTTTTCAACCAGATACAACTAATTCCAAAGGTACAGTTATTAGTGATTTTTTAGAATTATAAATACTATCGTCATCAAGAATTTATGACTCTTTTGATATAAATTACAAAAACGTAGTCCTTCAATTGAAAACCCTTTAATTCTTTGAAATCCTATTAAAGTTCCTTTAATATTATTAAATTCCTTTGTATACCCCTTGAAATATTATAAAATCACTTCAAATCTTTACAATCCGTTGAAATCCCTGAAAAAATCCGTGAAATTCCATGAAATCGTACCTTGAGAGCTTTCAAAATCCCTTAAAATCATTGAAATCTTTGGAAATCGTATTAATTACGTTAAAATCATTTGAAAATGCCCTGGAATCTTCTGAAATTCTAGAAAATTTTCCGACACCGAATACAAAGTTTTTGAATTACTTCAAATCATTCGACTCCTTGGAAATTCCTTAAAATTTTTTCAATTTCTTGAACATTCCTTGGAATCCTTGGAAATACCCTGAAATGTTTTAAATCCTTTATTATCTTTAAAAATATCTTGAAATTTTTTAGTCGCTTGAAAACCCTTGAAACCTTCAAAGTTTTTGAAATCCATTCAAAATATTCGAAAATCTTTTCAAATTTTTGAAATCCTTTGTAATATCTCACTTCTTGTAAATAAATTCCTTGAAATCCATTAAAATATTTCTTAAAGATATCAAGGATTTAAAAGATTTAAAACCAGGCGTGTCGACTAGATTTAAAAGATTTTACCAAAAAATTTCAAATATTTTGAAAATTTGATCAAGATTTGAAGGATTTCAGAGATTTGAAAAAGGCGGAAAACACCAGATTTCCAACATTCCACAAAGTTTTCGAAACACACAAAGATTTTAAAACTTTCGAAAGATTTGAATAATTTTAAAATTTTTACACCAGATTTAGAAGATTTCAAAACATTTCAAAGATTGGAAACCATTCCAAAATTCATTAGAATGTATTTGAAGGATTTCAAAAAAGGTACAGTATACCAGATTTCAAAGATTTCAAACGATTGTAAATTTTTTACAAGATTTCACAAAGATTTTAAATATTTCAACGATTTCAAACAAATACAAAAGATTCTGAAAATACTTCACAAATACTTCACAGAATTTATAAGAATTTCAAAAGATTTCAAGAATTCTAAAAAAAAAATACAAAAGGGTACACACCAGATTTCAAAGATTTCACATGTCAACGATTTTAAACGATTTTAAATGGTTTCAATAAATTTGAGAATATTTCAATATATTTAATTAATTCCTAATTAACAAAAAATATTTCACAAACAAACATTACAGAAATGTTTCACAAATATTTCACACATATTTCAAATATTTCATTAATATTTAAAAAACTTTCATAAAGAGTTCAAAGAGATTCAACAGCTTTATCGAAACTCAAACTATTTTGTTAAAAATTTATCTTTTTGATTGAAGATTCATCTCTTTGGTTATGAATTTGATTATTTGGTTGAACATTCGTGTCTTTTTTGTTTGAAAATTATTTTTTTTTTTAACTGAAAATTTAATTATTACATTGCTAGTTGAAAATTTATCTTTTCTAGTTAAAAATTCAACTATTTGCTTAAAAATCCATATTTTTTTGTTGAATTAAATTGCTTTTTATTTCAAATTAAAATAGTTTTTGGTTGAAATATGAATTATAACAGGTTTCATTCAGAATTCATATTTTCGGTTTGAAAATTTAACTGCTTTGTCGAAAATTCTGCGGTTTGACTTAAAAATTTAATAATTTGGATGAAAATTGAACTATATAGTTGTAAATTAACTTTTTTGTTGAAAAATTTATAGTTTCGGGTGGGAGATTCAATTATTTTATGGAAAATTCTTATATTTTGTTGAATAGTTGACTTTTTGTGTAGAAAATAAATCTTCTTTTTTTATTCATTTTTTTGACTGCGGATTCAACTATTTTCTCAAAAATTCGCCTTTTTGGTTCAATTTAAAGGGTAGAAAGTTCATTTTTTTATTGAAAATTAATTTTTTCAATGCAAATGTGACTATCCTATTGGATCATCATTTGATCATTCAACTACTTTGGCAGAAAATTAAACTATTTGATTAAAAATTAAACGATTTATTAAAAAATGAACTACTTGGTAGAAAATGAACTTTTTTGTTTAAAATTTACGTCGGTTAAAAAATTGAACTGTTTTATGTTTTTTGCTAGAAGTTCGTCTTTTTAAGTAGAAAATTAATATTTTTTCTGAAAATTCTTCCTTTTTTTTTTTGGCTGTGGATTCAAATATTTTGTTCAAAATTCGTCTTTTTTGGTTCAATTTAACTGAAAGTAAATTGATTTTTTTTGTGGTTTAAAATTAATTCTTTTGCATTTTTTGGCTGAAAACTTACATTTTTAAGTTAAAAGTTCCGCTATTTTGTTGAAAGTTCATCTCTGTTGATCAAAAATTGCAGGCATGTTGAATATTCAGCCTTACAGGTTTAGAATTAAACTTTTTTGTTCAGTCATTTTTTTTTGCTCAAAAATTAAACTGTTTCGTTAAAAATTTGTGCCTATGGAATTAAAATTCATCTTTGATGGTAGAAATGTCTTTTTTCTTCATTGAAAATTCATCTTCCTCCCTTTTTGATTTAAAATTGAGAACTTGTTTCTTTGAAATGCAAAGTATTAAATCGTTAATTGAGAATTTAGCTTTTTTATTTGCGAGCGAAACTATACTTGGTTGAAAAATTGATTTTTTTTGTTTTACCAGGAATCTGTATTATCATCAGAGATGGTAACGACCGACCAGAAGAGAAATTCTTTCACAGACACTGTGAAAATGGAAATCTACAATATCGATCAAAGTTATATCCTCTAATACAGAAAATCTTTAACGTCATTTTAAACTAGATGGAGCTATAAATTTATAAAAAATGTTAATTGAATTTATTCAGAAAAAAGATCTTCTGCTTTTGCTCCGCTAGGATTCGAACGCCAGGTCAACTGATTTCCGGTCAGGTGCTCTAACCACTGAGTTACTAGAGAGATCAGAAGAAGAATCCTTTTTCTGAAACAGGCTTTATTTTGCAAGATGTTATATACAAGTCAATTTTTACCAGGAATCTGTATTATCATCGGAGATAGTAACGATCGATCAGAAGAGAAATCCTTTCACACACACTGTGAAAATGGAAATCTACAATATCAATCAAACTTATATCCTCTAATACAGAAAATCTTTAACGTCATCCCAGAATAGATGTAGCTATAGATTAAAAACGTTTAAAAATGAATGTATTCAGAAAAAAAATCTCCTTTCGCTCCAATGGGATTCGAACGCCAGGTCAACTGGTTTCCGGTCAGCTGCTCTAACCACTGAGCTACTAGAGAGATCAGGAGAAGAATCCTTTTTCTGAAACAGGCTTTATTTTGCAAGATGTTATATAAAAGTCCATTTGTACTAGGAATCTGTATTATCATCGGAAAGGGTAACGATCGATCAGAAGAGAAATCCTTTCACACACATTGTGAAAATGGAAATCTACAATATCGATCAAACTTATATCCTCTAATACAGAAAATCTTTAACGTCATCCCAGAATAGATGGAGCTATAGATTAAAAACGTTTAAAAATGAATGTATTCAGAAAAAAGATCTCCTTTCGCTCCGCTGGGATTCGAACGCTAGGTCAACTGGTTTCCGGTCAGCTGCTCTAACCACTGAGCTACTAGAGAGATCAGAAGAAGAATCGTTTTTCTGAAACAGACTTTATTTTGCAAGATGTTATATACAAGTCAATTTTTACTAGGAATTTGTATTATCATCGGAGATGGTAACGACCGATCAGAAGAGAAATCCTTTCACACACACTGTGAAAATGGAAATCTGCAATATCGATCAGAGATATGTCCTATAATACAGAAAATTTTCAACGTCATCTCAGACTAGATGGACCAGTTGACCTGGCGTTCGAATCCCAGCGGAGCGAAAGGAGAAGATCTTTTTTCTGAATAAATTTAATTTTTAAAAACTTCCTTTTAAAATTAAATTATTTTGCTACAAATTTAACTATGTTTTCGAAGCCTTCTTTGCGTAGAAAATTCTACGCACTATAAAACAACTAAGTGGAAAGTATTTGTCATTTGAAGCACTATAATTTCATTTACGTCAGAAAACTCAGATAGCGTTCTGAATTAACTTGTCGAAAATAAACTTAAACAAAATTGAAATTCAATTTTTTTCTCTGAGTAAACCTACATTTTATTCCGACCCTTTAGCAAAGAAACTTGAAACTTAATCAGGGGAAAGCCGAGAGTCAAGCGCTAAAGAGAGTGTATGTGGATGGGAGAAGGAGGGACCGAAGGTAATCGTGGTACCAAAATAATCACCCTGCTTTCAGGGAATTAATCCGAAAAGACCTCTCTCGTTCTCTATTATGAAGGCTGTCGTCATGAACACCACCGCCAACACCGACGCCAAAACGTTTCATTCGGTTTACACCCGTAATTTAGGAGTTAATACAAACGAGGGACCCTTTCCACTCCTTCCATGCTCCTCGAATTCCTCAAATAACCTCTAAGGAAAAGTCTTTCCAGATATTTTAGATAATCCGAATAATTACCATTAGTCTATATGAGGAATATAATTTTATTTAAGTTTTTACCTCTACTTCCCTTTTTCTTATTTCCCCTCACTTCTCATATTCCATTTTTTCCCCTCCCTGTATTTATTTTAACTACCCCTACTTTCCCTTCCCTCATTTGCCCCCACCTAATTTACTTCTCCACTAATTTCCCCTCAATTTTTCATTTTCTCCTGCCTTTATTTCCCCTCACTCACACTATGCCCCCTCATCTCCTCTTACTTCCTTCACTTCCTCTCCCCTTATTGACTCTAATTTTTCCTCCTTTCCCTCCCCTCACTTACTCTACATATACTACCCTAATCTATCCCTACTTCCCCTACGTTTACATCTTTCATTTTTGCTCAGTTGTTCTACATCCCCTCCCCTAATTTTCAATCAATTTTCCTACCTTCCCGTCTCTCATGTTTCCTCACACCCCGTAATTTCTCTGCCTTCATTTCTCCTCACATCCCCTACGTTGTTCCCACTTTCTCTCACTTCCTCTGGTTCCCGTCCCCTAATTGTTTCTCATTTTCCTTAATTTTGCACCCCTTGCTTTCCGTACTTTCGCTACCTCAATTTCACTTGAATTTCCCTGCTTCTCCTCGCCTTATTTCTGACTCACTTCCCCTACTTCTCCACCCCTAATTCTACCCTCGTACTCCTCCATTTTTCTACTTACAATTCGCTTATTTCTCCTCACTTCCTTACTTCAACTACTTTTCGTCTTCTAATTGGCCCACATTTGCCCTTCTACTCATCCTTTCACTTCCGCTACTTCCCGTTCCTATATATCCCCTAAATTCGCCTATTTCTCGTCATCTCATTGCCCCTCACTTCCCATAATTTTACCTCCCCTAATTGTACTTCATATCCTCCACTCTCCCGCATAGCTTCTCCTTACTTATCCTACTTCCACTCTTCTAGTTTCCTCTTTATTTCTCACTTTCCCTTGTCCTTATTTTTCCTCACTGTCCCTACTTTTACTTACCTTATTTTCCATCACCTCCTCTATCCCTCTCTTAATTTTCCATCCCTTCACTACTTTTACTGTCCTCATTTTCACCCACTTTCCTAGTCCAGCCCTAACTTTTGCCGAATTTCTCTACTGTTGCTCCCCTTATTTGCCCTCACTTTCCTTAATTTTCCTTCCCTAATGCTTCATTACTTAACGTACTTCCCCTGCCTTGATTTCCCCTCAGAACCCGTATGTCGTTCCTAATTTTCTCTTACTTCCTGTACTTACCGTCCCTAATTACCCTTGATTTTTCCTACTCTACCCTACTTTTTTTGCTCCCTGATATCCCCGACTCTCCCTCTGTCACTTCTCTTGATTTTCTCTACTTTCAATCACCTAATTTCCCTCTTTATTACTTACTTTCTTTGCTTCTTATTTCCGTCATTTTGACTGACTTTTTCTGATTTGACTCACCTTATTTCCCATCAATTCGTCTACCCCTCTCTCAATTTTTCCTCACTATGCCTACATTCCCTACCCTTACTTTCGTTTACTTTTCCTTCCTTTATTTTGTCTTACTTCTCCCACTTCCCTTACCCTTACTCAACTTCACGTAGCCCACTTTTCCTTTCCTAATTTTGTCTCACTTCACCTACTTTCACTACCCTTAATTTCCCATTTTATATTACCTAATTCCCAGACTCTTATTTCCCTTTACTTTGCCTACTCTTTCTCGACTGATTTCGCCTCACTTCTACTACTTCCCCTACTCTTATTTACTTCACTTCCCTTACTTTTCCTCCTCTGATTTCGCTTTCCTACTCCTACTTTTCTTACCATTATTTTCCTTCACTTCGTCTATTTTTCCACCCCTGATTTCACCTCTTTTCTCCTACTTCCTCTACCCTTATTACCCTTAATTTTCCGTCCTTTTTCTCCTCTGATTTAGCTTCACTTCACTTACTTACCCTCTCTTTATTTTGCTTCACTTCCTCTACTTTCCCTGCCTTCATTTCCGCTTCCTCTACGCCCCCTCCCTCATGTACTCCCACTTTCTCTACTTCCCTTCGTCGAATTGCTCCTACTTTCCCATCCATTCTTTCCCAGTACTTTCCCTTGCTTCCCCTACTTTCGCTTCTTGCAAAAAGTACGACGGACGGACACCTGACCGAAACTATAAGGTTTTCTGCCCGGGAATGCGAAACCCCTAAAATAGAAGATGAGTGATATTTTTTAGAGTCAAAATTATTGATATATCGAATGCAGTCACTGGATGACACTTTTCTCGGTCAGATTAGATTTCAGCATGAAAAATACGTAAAAGATTCGGAATTTTTTGTTTAATCGGCGAGAAACAAATAAAGTTTATTAATTTATTTTTAATTCAAATAATCGTTGAACTTTTAAAGAAAATATCACTTGTAACTCATGCTGCATACTTCACACTCGTCTAAAACAGCCTACTTACCGCACTTATTATACAATATAGTATTTTCCAAATATCTGTTTTCTCATTATTACTTTTCCCTCAGTACTTTATCTAATCACAGGAGATTAAAAAGAGAAGGCTCAAAGCTTTCCTTTTATGTCATTACTTTACCTCAAGTTAATTTCTCTTTCCTTATAGAACCCCAAATTAACAAACCAGAATATAAATTAATGCCAGAATTAAACAATAGCTTTTGAACGTTGTACTTTAACACGTTCTAATACTTCGCATAGAGTGAGTGCCGTTTCCTATTATATGTATACCACCATGCTAAACATTCTGCACCCCTATGAGAAATTATACAAGTATATTTGCATTGCGTAATACGCTGAAAATTCTCTTTCAAGAAAAAAGAAACATTTAAAATGGAAATGCCCATCCCTGTCCAGGAAAAGTTCCAAGTTCTTGAGATATTTTTGCATATCACAACATTTCGAATTACAGTCCTCACTTCATGAATCCAGTAGCAAAGGCTTAATTTGCATTCAAAGTATATTTATATAAATTAACTCTGCAGCACACTGAATATGAAAAAATCTAAAATTCTTATTACTCCCCTCACTTCTCCCTCCGCCGACACCCTTCCCAAACTTATTCCTCATGTACTTCCCCTTCTTCTTGTTTGCCCAGCTAACACTCTCCTTTCTCTACTTCCCTTTCCCATCCATTACTTCCCCTCCTCTACTCACCCTCATTTCTAATCATTTCCCCTACTTCCTTTCACTTACTCTCACTTTCCCTACTTTTTTTTTTTCCTTATTACCCCTCATTCTTCTTAGTTCCCCTCCCCTCACTATTCCTCACTTTCCCACCCGTTATTTCTTCTCTCTCTTCCAACTGACCGCACTGTGGGCCAAATCGGGAACTTAATATTCAAAATCACCTACTGCCTACAATTCTCAACCGATTTTTAATTTTTTTTACAAGTGTTCATCGATAGATGCGCAAGAGCGCATTTGTTATAAACAAATTATATTAACAAAATGTCAACATATTGGAAATTTCGCTTGCAAAGTATATTTGTAAGTTGAAATTATGTAATTTGAAGACGATTAGAAAGAAAAACTATTACTTTCTGTCTATAAATGACCAAACTATGCTTTTGTTTATAAAATTTGTTTATAAAATAAACAAATAATATCGAATGATCAATCTTAGTTACTAAATATTACCACTCATATAATTTAAAGTTACTAAGAAAGAAAAACTATTACTTTTTGCCAATAAACGCCTAAGCTATGCATTTGTTTACATAATTTGTTTATAAAATAAACAAATTATATCATACAACAAATTTTCATGATCAAACGTGATCCTGTTGGTAAAATCAAGCAATTTCAACTTACAAATATACTTTTCAAGCTAAATTTCCAATATGTTGACATTTTGTTAATTTAATTTGTTTATAACAATTAGATTCGATATCCTGTAAATTATTTATATTCTTTGAATACTTCGTCATGCATTTTCGTTGAGAATGGGATTAATTAAGTTATTGATTTGAGGATAAGAAATAATAATTAAAAAATGTCTCATTTTCGCTCGTTCTTTATTTATATAAAAAATAGAAAATGACCATAGACAATGAGCCATTGTGCAACTATCGCTAATCACTTCTAAAAAATAAAATTGAAAAACGGTTGAGAATTGTAAGCTGTAGGTGATTTTGAATAGTAAATTCCCGATTTGGCCCACTGTGGACCGCCTCACAGTGGCAAAAAATGACTTTTTCGTTTCAAAATAACGTACAGCCCACAAATATCGATCGACTTGAAAAACAAAAATGTGAAAAAAAGGCTGATAAGATTTCCAAGAGAGTTGTTGAGCCTGATTTTTAAATTAGGCTTTGAATTTTTTTATAAATAAACAAACACGATGAAAAATATGGCAATTTTTTCTATTTGACGTTCCCAATGCTCGTCAATAACAGGAAAATTGTTGAAATCGTCTGAGTTTCATAGAGTAAGATTATTTAAAGATTTCCCAATATTATATAATGAACGAAAAAGATAGTTATAAACAAATTATTTGTTGAAAGAATGTTTTCTACGATTTTCCATAATTTTACGTTTTTTTAAGTTACTATATTGAAAGAAAGGATAAAAACAATATAAAGATGGAGAAATTTCTTCTTAAGATTATTATTGTTTATATTATAAACAATTTTAATAAATAAATGCATTAATCAGGCATTTTTCGACAGAAAAATTCGTTTTTGTATCTCATTTTTTTAAATTAGGAACTTTATGATACTTTTAGCAAAACTCATAATTTATTGATTATTTCCATGATTTTTTCAAATAAATTTAATAAAAACATGAATCATTCGGGCATTTGTCGGCATAAAAATTCGTTTTTTTCAATGCCAGTCCTTTCATTTGGGAACTTCATGATATTTTCAGCAACATTCATAATCAGTTAATAAATTTTATGATTTTTTTAAAGAAATTTAATAAACAAATGCATTATTCAGGCATCTGTCGATGAAAAAATTGTTTTTGTAACGCATGCACGAAATGTTCGCTTTTCGAGGCATGTATTGCGTGCGGGAAGTGACCAATTCCAAAGCTGTGGTAAAAAGCAGTTATAAAAAGACTTTTTCTAGCTGCTGCGCTTGCGCAGTTCCAGCCAGATTACTTTTTCTTGCTGTTGCGCTTGCGCATTTAGATTCAGATTTACTTTCCAGGACTGCCGGAATAATAACCTCACTTCATTATGATTTTACAATCGAGAGACTGATTTTGAGTAGTGAATAGTGATTGGACAAACTCGAAGTGATAAGTTATCATAAATGACTGATAAATTACCATCAATCACCGTTAAATTACCGAAAATTTTAGACATTTCCGGATACCTGAAATTCCCGGTAATTGATCAATTTTTCATAAATTTCCGGAAATTGAGCAATTTTCCATAAATTCCCGAAAATTTCGGAAATTTAGAAATTTTCCACAAATTTCCGGAAATTTATCAATTTTCTAAAAATTTCCGGAAATTTTTGAAATTTTTTCCAAAAAGCTTTGGCTACCTGAAATTTCCAGTAATTTTGCAATTTTCCATAAATTACCGGATATTTAGCAATTTTCCATAAATTTCTGGAAATTTTTGGAATCTTTCCAAAAAGCTTTGGATACCTGAAATTTCCCCTACCCTCTTTTCCTCTCACTTTTCATACTATCATGAAATACTATACAAGTATTAAATAATTTGATGTTAATTGATTTTTGTCTACTGGTCTAAAATCAATATTTTTGGAAAATTGATTTTCATTTTTAAATTGTGTAAAAATTGTTCTCAAGCTCCGCTGGGATCCGAACCCAGGTCTTTCAGATTGCCGGATATGATGCTCTTACCCACTAAGCTATGGAGAGAGAAGATTATTAATATGATAAATAATATAATATGAAAATATAAAACAGTCGAATGTTTGAAAAGTTAATCTTACAAATACAAGGAATTACGTCGGAATTCAACGTGTAGGGGGAGGGATTAATTTCTTCAAAACCCCCACAAGTTTAATTCCAACATATATATATATATATATATATATATATATATATATTATTTATTATATTATGAATCTCGTCTTTCTGTAGCTTAGTGGGTAACAGCATCAGACTGGCAATCTGAAAGACCTGGGTTCGGATCCCGGCAGAGCTTGAGAGCAATTTTTTCACAATTCAGAAATGAAAATCCGTTTTGAAAAAATATTAATTTTATACCAGTAATACTCTAATATCGTAATACCGTAATACGTTGAAAATTTTCGTTTAATAAAAAAGAAACAATTAAAATGGAAATGTCTATTCCTGGCCAGGAAAAGTTCCAAGTTATTCTTCGGATACTTTTGCATTTCACCACATTTTAAATTACCTTTTTTACTTCAGGAATCTAGTAGCAAAGTTCAATTTACATTTAAAGTATATTTATATAAAGTAACTCTGCAACACACCGAAAATAAAAAAATCTGAAATTCTTATTACATAAAAATGAGGTTTTCAAAAGTTGTCAAACAGCCAAATGAAGAGATAGAATACGAAGCTTGCGAAATTTTGCAGAAATGAATTTCAAAATGAGTTATGTACTAGAAAATATGAGAACCCACATTTTCATATCAAAGAACGCTAGAAATTTTACAAACCCTATAAATTTCTCTGGTTTGTCATATCATACATATTAGATCGTAATGATGCTACGTTTGTATGCAAAATGAGATGTTTCAAAAAAGTACTGCAGAAATAAAAATCCGTTATAAACAAGGGAGTTCCTTTGTAGGGAAATTTTGATTAACATTTCATTCTCTCATAAAGGGATTACTGTTTTCGGGGCAGTATAATCGCATTGTTGGTCTCAGAAGGTAAATTGCGGAATACAACATTGTTACTTGCTCGAGCACATAGCTGCATACAACATACGTCATTTATGAAGTTACAGCAACCAAGACAATTAAGATTTGTATCATATTTGCCGTTGTAATTCGTGAATTTTCGACCAAATAGTTGCATTTAAAACTAGAAAAATCAGTATCGAACCAGAAATGGAATGGTTCAATTTTCAGTGAAACGAATTAATCTTAAACATAATTTTTTTTAACAAAATAGTTAAATTTTCAATCCAAGAAATGAGTTTTCAACTAAAATGATAAAGCTTTAACAAAAAGAAATTAATTTTGAACAAAATAGTAAAATTTCGAACAAAGAAATGAACACTCAACTAAAATGATGAATCTTCAAACAAAGAATTAATTTTGAACTAATCAGTTCAACTTTAACCAAGCAGTAGAGTTTGTAGTTAAAAAAAACTTAATATTCAGTTAAAAAAAAATAATTTTCAACAAAAAAACGATTTTTTCAATATAGTTGAATTTTCAAACAAAGAGAAATATATTTAACTAAAGCGATGAATCTTCAACCAAAAAATGCGTTTTGTACAAAGTGGTGCAACTTAGACCCAGTAGTAGAAAAGAACTCGGGAAATTGAAAAGCTAATTGAAAAATATTTAGATATTAATGTTTTTTAGAAACTTTTCAAAATATTTTTATTTTGAATTTTTTAAATATTAAAATTTTATATTTTAAATTCTACAAATTGAAACTTCGAATTCAATTCGAAATTGAATACACAACGTTTCGTAAGAAGGTAAACAGAATATGTATCGTATGGATCCAAGCAGTTGCCTCTTCAACCCAAATAATATTAATTCTCAATGAAAAATTTAATAGTTGAATTTTCAACTGGAACCGATTAATTTTCAACCACAAATGGAATAGTTAAATTATCAGTTAAGAAAAAAACATAAATCTTCAACCAATAAAATGAGTTTTTAACTAAGTACTTGAAATTTCAACCAAATAGTCGAATTATGAAACAAGAAGGTTAATTCTCCACCAAAAAAGAGAAGCTTTTAGCAACATATATGAATCTTCAACCAAATAGTTGACTTTTCAACTAAAAAAAAACCTACAATAAAAAATTAGCTATAAATTTTCATTAAAAATAATAATTTTCAACCAACAATAGAAATAAATTTTTAACAAAATGGTTAAATTTTTCACCAAAATAGTTCAATTTCCAACCAAAAAAATGAATTTCCAAACATCAAGATTAATTTTTTTACAAATAAACAAACAAATTGTCAACAAAATACATGAAGCTTCAACGAAATAGTTGACTTGGCAACAAAATAAAATAAATTTCAACAAAATACATCAATTTGCAACCAGAAAAATGAACTCTTAACAAAGTAAATAAATTTTCAACCAAGTAGTTGAATTTTGAACTAAAAACGAAACAATATTAACTAAACGAAAAGATTTTTCAACAAAATAGTTGAGTTTACAAAAAAATTACTTTTTAACAAAACTGTTGAATTTCACATAAATTGGATTTATTTGTCACCAGATAGTAGAATTTTCAACCAAAAGTATAAATTTTCAACGATGATTATTTTCTACCAAAAAATACAAATTTTCAACCAAATACAATCATTTTAGAACAGGTCAATTTTTAACTAAGAAAGACAAATTTTCACCAAAAATTAGATAGTTTAATTTTCAGTTAACAAAAAAATAATTTTTAACAACAAAAACAAAACGAATTTTCAAAAAAATAGTTTAATTTTCAACCAAACCATTTTCAACTAAAATCAATAATCTTTAACCAGAAAAATAAACTTTTAACAAAGTAATTAAATTTTCAACCAAGTAGTTGAATTTTGAACTAAAAACGAAACAATTTTAACTAAAAGAAAAGATTTTTCAACAAAATAGTTGAGTTCACAAAAAAATGACTTTTTAACAAAACTGTTGAATTTAACATAAATTGGATTAATTTGTCACCAGAGAGTGGAATTTTCAACCAAAAGTATAAATTTTCAATTAAGATTATTTTCTACAAAAAAATACAAATTTTCAACGAAATACATTAATTTTAGAACAGGTCAATTTCTAACCAAACATGGAGTAGTTTAATCTTAATACAACAAACATTATTTTTGAAAAAAAAAAAAAAAAA
Source organism: Andricus curvator (assembly GCA_932195095.1). Lineage (NCBI taxonomy): Eukaryota > Metazoa > Arthropoda > Insecta > Hymenoptera > Cynipidae > Andricus > Andricus curvator. Next base: position 104,942 of record CAKNYM010050559.1, on the reverse strand, counting down.
TTTTACAGAATAGTTGAAAACTGAATCACGGATTTTAATTAATCTCAATTACCAGGATTACTCTAAATTGCCAGGATTACTCTGGATTACAATTTAGTGACTTGCATTGCCTAAATTACTTCGAATTATATAGACAAGTCGATTACACGAATTAATCCAAATTATCTGGATTACAAGTGTATTACTCCATAGTAAAAGTAAATTAATGCTGATTAGAACAGGATTACTCCATATTAGAAATGCATTACTCTGGATTACAAGTGTATTACTCCTGAATACTTGACTTACTCTAGATTAGAACTGGATTATCCTGCATTACAAGTGGATTACTCAGAAATACTAGGATTATTTGAATTACTCCGCGATAGATGTAGATTACTTCGCTTTGAATTTGACTACAGTGGATTACAAGAAGATTACTTCGCTTTGAATTTGACTAAAGTGGATTACAAGAAGATTACTTCGCTTTCAATTGGACTAAAGTGGATTACAAGAAGATTACTTCACTTTGAATTTGACGAAAGTGGATTACAAGAAGATTACTTCGCTTTGAATTTGATTAAAGTGGATTACAAGAAGATTACTTCGCTTTGAATTTGACTAAAGTGGATTACAAGAAGATTACTTCGCTTTGAATTTGACCAAAGATGATTACAAGAAGATTACTTCGCTTTGAATTTGACTAAAGTGGATTACAAGAAGATTACTTC
>CAKNYM010050559.1:75199-102233 GCA_932195095.1 Andricus curvator | reverse complement strand
GATTACAAGAAGATTACTTCGCTTTGAATTTGACTAAAGTGGATTACTCTGAATTTCAAGTGGATTACTCCACTTTGCAAGTGGATTACACCGCATTTCAAGTGGATTACTCAGCATTAAAAGTTGATTATTGGCATTAAAAACGGGTTTACTGCAGATCAGAATTGGAATACTCTGCATTAAAAGTGTATTTCTCCGAAATACTGGGATTAATAAAATTACACCGGATTACAATTAAGGTACCGCAAATTATATGTAGATTACTGCAAGTTAGAATTCGATTGCTCAGTATTATGATTGGATTCCTTTGAATTATAAGTGGATTACTTCGGAATACTGGGAGAACTGAACTTACCGCGGATTACAAGTATATTACTCTACATTACAAGTATATTACTCTACATTACAAGTATATTACTCTACATTACAAGTTTATTACTCTACATTACAAGTGGATTACACCGCATTAAAAGTGGATTACTTCGCCTAACAAGTAGTTTACACCTTATTACAAGTGGATTATTCGGCATTAAATGTTGATTACTCGCATTAAAAACTGGTTTACTGCATATCAGAATGGATTACTCTGGATTACAAGTGGATTACTCCGGAATACTGCAAGAACTGGAATTACACAGGATCACAAGTATATTACTTCACATGAAAAGTGGATAACTCGGCGTTACAAGTAGATTACACCGCATTTCAAGTGGATTACTCAGCATTGAAAGTTGATTACTGGCATTAAAACGGGCTTACTGCAGATCAAAATTGGAATACTCTGGATTGAAAGCGTCTTACTCCAGAATAGTGGGATTAATTAAATTACCCCGGATTACAAGTGTATTACCGAAAATTATATGTGGATTACTGCAAGTTAGAACTCGATTGCTCAATATTGTGATTGGATTACTTTGAATTATAAGTGGATCACTCCGAAAAACTCGGAGAACTGGAATTACCGCGGATTACAAGTATATTACTCTACAGGAAAATTGGAATACTCTGAATAACAAATGGATTACTACGTGTTACGAGTGGATTACACCGCATTACAAGTAGATTACATAGCATTACAAACAGGTTTACTGCCGATCAGAATTGGATTACTCTGGATTAAAAGTGGATTACTCCGAAATACCGGGTTGACTTCAATGACAACAAATTACGAGTAGAGTACCACAAATTATATGTGGATTCATGCACGTTAGAACTCGATTGCTCAATATTATGATTGGATTACTTTGAATTTTAAGTTGATCACTCCGGAACATTCGGAAAACTGGAATTACTGGATTACTCTGAATTAGACGTGGATTAATACGTGTTACAAGTGGATTACACCGCATTACAAGTGGATTACTACGTATTACAAGTGGATTACACCGCATTACAAGTGGATTACTACGTGTTACAAGTGGATTACACCGCATTACAAGTGGATTACTCAGCATAAAAACAGGTTTACTGCTGATCAGAATTTTATTACTCTGGATTAAAAGTGGATTACTCCGAAATACCGGGTTCACTTGAATTACACCGTATTACAAGTAGAGTACCGCAAATCATATGTGGATTACTGCAAGTTAGAAAAGGATTTCTCAATATCATGATTGCATTACTTTGAATTATAAGTGGATTACTTCGGAATACTGGGAGAACTGGATTTACCCAAGATTACAAGTATATTGCTCTACATAACAAGTGGATTACACCAAATTAGAAGTGGATTAATCCTCATAACAAGTGGATTGCACCTCATTACAAGTAGATTATTCACCATTTAAAGTATCACTCGCATTAAAAACGGCTTTATTGCAGATCAGGATTGGATTATTCTGGATTATAAGTGCCAACGGCCATGCCACGCTGAAAAAAACAGTTCTCGTCAGATCACTGAAGTTAAGCAGCGTTGGGCGCGGTTAGTACTTGGATAGGTGACCATTCGGGAAATGGCTTAATGGTATACATAAGTGGATTACTCCGAAATACTGGGATTACTTAAAAAACTCCTGATAGCAAAAAGATTATTCAGGATTACACTAGATTACTCAGCTTACATCTGATTACTAGTTTGAATAACCGAGCCGTCCAGTGGATTACCAGAGTTGTTTCCCCCTTGGTTATTTGTTAATAACAATTTTGGCTCTACTTTAATTTGCTCACGGGTTTCTAAGCTTCAATAGTATGTTAAATCTACGGTAAGTTACAAATCTTTAAATACAGGTCTTGGCAAACTATGGATGTAAACAACGATTTAAAAAACTAATTTTGGATAAAAGTGCAGTTGTATAGTTTCTTCATCAGGACTTATTCATGTGTTTTAGGATATTGTAGCCCCGGGCAGAAATCCTCATACTTTCGGTTTAGTGTTCTGGAAGGGGAAGGGGTGGCAGGAAAAGACAGGGTGAATTAAGGGAGCGAAAGTAGGAAAGTTAGGGAAAGTTAGAGGAGGGGAAGTATGGGAAGTGAAGGAAGATAGGGGGGAAGTAATTGCAAATAAAGGGAGGAAAGTTGAGGGGTAGTGACGCGAGTGGGGTTAAGTATAGTGAGGGGAAATAAGGGGAGCGAAAGTAGGGGAAGTTAGAGGAGGGATGATAGGGTGAACTAAGGAAGCGATGGTCGGGAAAGTGGAGGAAGTAAGAAGAGGAGTGATAAGGGAATGAAGGGAAATGATTCGAGGAAAGTTGAGGAAATGTGGAAAGGGAAAGTGGGAGACGTGAGGGAGGGAAAGATAGGAAATAGAAAAGGGAAGTAGGAGAACTAAAGGGAGAGGGAGTAAGAAAACGAATAGTAAATGAAGGGTAGGGCGGTAAGGGGAGGGAAATTAAGTGAAGTGTGGGTAAATGAGGGATGAGGAAGTAGGGGAAATGATTGGAGGAAAGTAGAGGGATGGGAGAAAGTAATGGGAGAAAAAGTAGAGAAATTGTGGGGGCGGAAGTAGGGAAAGTGAGAAAAGGGTAAGTGAGGAAAATGAAGACAGGGATGTAGGAGAAATAAGAGAAGAGGGGTAGGAAGTGAGGGCAAATAAGATTTCAAGTAGGAGATCTAAGGGGAAATGTATGGTGAAGTAGGGGAAGTGAGGAGCGCGGGTAGTAAATGTGAAAGAAGTTGGAGAAGGAAGGAGAAGCGAAGGTGGAAGTATTCAGAAAGGTAGTAGGGAAGAAGTGGCAACAATAGCCGCTCCACTTTAATTTGCTCATGGGTTTCTGAGCGTCAATAGTGCATCTATCTGAACCTGTTAAGCAAAAAATTGTGGTTATCTTCCCGTTCCAGCACAAATGCTAATTTGCCCAAGAGTTTTTTTTCGGTCACTGCGTCCCTAGAGTCGCATCACATCTACGGCAAGTTACAAATTTTTAAATACAGCTCTTGGGAAACTTTCGATGTTTGTACAATCTTTCCTCATTAGTCAACACTGTCAGGTAGAAGAATCGTGCAATCGGTTAAAATTTTAGTGCGCTTGAGATGCCGGTAAAAAACTTGTTTGAGAAGTTCGTGGAAGCAAAAATTTACAATTAAGGAGAGCACCATACAGTGGATAATGATCCTATATTAGATAATAATTAATTGAAAGCACAAATATACCTCAATTAATTAATTCTTATTTTGATTTATTAACGCGTATAGTCTCCTAACTATTAGTTAAATAAAATCATTCATTTTACATACATTCGTGTTTTTAATTCATGATTATCTACGGTAGGTTCATTATCTATTGTAAGGTGGTCTCCCCTAGACTATTTGGTTGTGTACATAAGGGGAGTCCAATACTTTTTATTTTTTGTTTTCATGCTCTTAACCTCCAAATTTGTCCAAATCCAAAAAAAAAACTGAGCATTTACTTCTTTTGTTTCGAAAAAGATCGATATTTAGGGGTTCCGTAAACACCTTGCGGTTTAACACGTACTTCACGTTCCCCTCTGTTTTAACACCTCGCAACTCCGTTTCCAAATCTTTCTCCTTTTCCTGCTCTTTCTTCTTACACATCACCCTAAAGCCCTTTCTCTTTTTCACGTACTCCTCCCTTTTCACAGTTCGCTCTTTCCCATTCTTGTACTTTCTTTTCACCTTTCTTTTCATCTTTTTACATTCCCTATCCCACCTCGGCTTCACTATTCCTTTCTTCTTTTTTCTCAATACCTTCCTTCGCACACGCCCTTGAACTTTCTCTCTGAGATCCTCTCATACCTCTTCCACCAACTTCCCTTTAAAGCGTATCTTTCCTAACTCCTCGTGATACTTCTCTATCGCCCTAATCGTCCAGCTCACCCTCTTCCCTGTCAATATTTCTTCCTCACCTTGCCTTTTGCCTCTCATCCACAACCCTAATGGCTGATGGTCTGTTTCTACTCTCCCTTCCACTGCGAATCTCTCCGTCTCGTTCTACCCTTGCATATTCATGATCTCATAGTCTATCACCGATACCCCTACCTGACTCACATATGTATATTCTTCCTCTTCGTCTTCTCTTGCAATACCATTCACCACTCCCCATCCTCTATCCTCCATCCTATCCCTTAGAATCTCTCCCTCCTTATTTATTATCTTATCCGTCGATTATCTTCCAAACCCTCTCCTTTCCTATAAAGGGCCCCTTCCTTGCCCATCCTCGCATATAGACACCCCCCCCAGTACCACCGTACCATACTATCTTTCGCTTAGCTAATCTTCCACCATTTCTTTAATCTTTTCCATTTCATCCCTTTTGTACTTTGTCACAAACTTGCACGTCACCCCTCCTATCTTTACTGTCCACATTTGTAAGCCCTCACCCTCTCACCCACCGTGAACTTCTTTCTGTAATCCATCCCTAAACCCCGTTATAATTCCTTCACTAGCCCTTCCTTTCTTCTTCACTCTGACCGCCTCCTGGAGGGGAAATGTTTTGTGTAAGTACAAAATGAAATAAAATAGTGTGCAGACTTTAGTCAAATTATTAATTAATTACTAAAACCATTCAATCTTGCCTAACAGTTTAAGTGGTTTTGCATTTTATTTTTTAGTTCAAAAATTCAAATTTGAAAGAAAAAGTTATATTTAAAAATAAGGGGCGTGCGTAGGCTTCTGTACAGATGTATTGTTTCTTCACCGGAAATTTTTTTAAATCGCTCTGGATATTCTAAGCAAGACCTAATTATCTCGAGATTTCATTCAAATTTTTAATAATGATTAGCATAGTTGTATTCGTCTTTTCATAACAAATCCAAATATATAAGAAACTAATTTTGGATAAAAGTGCAGTTGTATACATAGTTTCTTCATCACGACTTATTCATGTGTTTTAGGATATTGTAGCCCCGGGCAGAAATCCTCATACTTTCGGTTTAGTGTTCTGGAAGGGGAAGGAGTAGCAGGAAAAGAGAGGGTGAATTAAGGGAGGACAAGTAGGAAAGTGAGGGGAAGTTATGGGAGGGGAAGTATGTGAAGTGAAGGGAGGTGAGAAGTGGGGAAGTAATGGAAAGTGAAGGGAGGCGGTCAGGTAAAGTGAGGGGAAATTAGGGGAGGTAAAGTAGTGGAAATGAGAGGAGGGATGATAGCGGGAATGAAGGGAAATGATGGGAAGGAAATTGGTGGAAATGAAAAGAGGTGTGATAAGGGAATAAAGGAAAATTATGGGAGGTAAGTAGGGGAAATAAGGATGGGGAAGTAGGAGAAGTGAGAGAAGGGAGAGTAAGGGGAAATAAAAGGAAGGAAGTGAGGGAAATGAGGGGAGGAGTGAAGTAATATTAAATTAAGGGAGGGCGGCGAGGAAAGGGAGATTAAGCGAAGTGAGGGTAAATGAGGGGAGGTCAAGCAGGACAACTGACTAGAGGAAGGCAGAAGGATGAAGGGAAATTGAGGTAAGAGAAGTAGGGGAAATAAAGGGAATTTTTGAGAGCGGAAATAGGGAAAGTGAGGAAAGGGGAAGTAAGAAAAAATGAAGGAAGGGATGTAGGAGAAATAAGAGAAGAGGGATGGGAAGTGACGGCAAATAAGATTTCAAGTAGAAGATCTAAGGGGAAATGTATGGTAAAGTAGGGGAAGTGAGGAGGGCTGGAAGTAAATGTGAAAGAAGTAGGGCAAGGGAGGAAAGCGAAGGTTGAAGTATTGGGATAGGAAGTAGGGGAGGAGTGGGAAAGTAGGGGCTGAGAAGGAAAGTAGGGGAATGTAGACGAAGTAGGGGTGGATAAGTGTGAGATGAAGAGGTTCATGGGGTTTGCAGGATCTCTAAGTATCATTTTTTTAACATTCAAAAAACGCAATTATTTTTTTGTGGATTCAAACAAATTTGAGGTGCAGATAAGCATGAAAATTTAAAGATGAAAAAATTTGACCAACAGAATCTACAAGTTTGTTAAAAACTCTTTAGATTTTATCTTTGTCTTATCATTCCGCCATTAGGAAGCAACGACTCTAATATCGAGGGGGTGGGTGGAATACGACGTGCCTTGAGTTTTAAAAAAATCATTCGAAGTAATCGCGTAAAGATGGATCCAGCGCGGTCGTAAACTTTACGGATAAAACAGAAGGCGTAAACTTTTATCGTTCGATCATGTAAGCGACGGGGCGCGTCTCAAACAGTGATAGCTTCCAATGTGGTTGTATAGTAAAACAGAATTTTGCAAATAGTCTGGGATAAACGTGATTGTGCAGTTTTCTACACAAATAAAAATCAATCCTGTGATATTCATTTTTGCTTATTCTTCTATATTTCTCTCATAAAGAGACAAGAAAATATACCGTCAAACGAGGTAATTTCGGACATGTGGGGTAAATTCGGATATTCCTGAGTTGATTGATCAAATTACTTAAGGTGGGTGGTTTTAACTACAATCTAGAACCGATTAAGGCTTGAACTGATTCCTGATTCTTAGAACGGTTTTGAGTGATTTAACCTATCAATTTATGGAATTGAGGGGTGTTCAAATTTACCCCACATGTCCGAAATTACCCCGTTTGACGGCACACATCTACTTTTTATTCCAATTCGCACATTCGAAATTAATTTTTTTTTTTAATACACTGTCCTATTCTGCTTAAGCCTTATCTGGACACCCGGGTACCCAGGTAATCACAACTGTACATTTTTGCATTTTTGCGAAAATTAAATTTTCGCTTGGGGCTTCCGAATCGTCGTTATTTAGCTCAATTCTAAGCGAATTGTGTATTCTGCATTTATTTAGGAAATTTCTTGCAAAAATTAAGGGCGTCAAAGAATACATGCGTTGGGGGGACATCCAGTGTACCCGGGGACCTACCCTAAAAAATTAAACTTTAATTGGATTATTAATTTCTTATCAAGTTATTTCATTCATACTCGTGAAATGTATTAAGTAATGAAATAATTGATAATAATTCAATTAATTAATGATTTATTATTCGTTACATTCTGTGGGCGGCAACCCAACGTGCAATAGGTATTGTGCGGCAAACCGATGTGCAATAGGTATTGTGCGTCGGGTCGCAGCGTAACCGTTCCGTTCGCCAGGTCTGCTAGGGACTGTAGATGAATTATTTTGGTGTTTTTTTGTGTTTCAAAGTGTTTCGTGCCTTTGGCACTCACACCTGATATTCATCTTTCGGCATAAACGAAAAGGACATGATTTCAATTGCATAATTATTTCAAAAAATTGAAAAAAGTGAGGTTGTCACCCAGGTACCCCGCGTGTGTAACGACGTGTATAATGTTGGGTTTGCACAAGAGGGTTAAACTACATATATTTTTGAAAATTTTCGTAAAATAAATGAAAAGAGCGCTGCGGGGGTGACTCACGAGTTTGAGCGCGCCAAGGGCCAATAAGAAAATACAACTCATTTTGGTTGGAAGGTCTACTATTATATTTCTGGTTCGGAATTCATCTCGTTTGGTTGAAAATTCTAGGATTTGGTTAAACATTTTATTATTTTATTAAAAGTGAAACATTTTTATTCAAAAGTGATATTTTTGTTAAAAAATTCAGCTTCTTGTTTGAAATTTGAACTACTTTGTCAAAAATTCATTAATTTTTTGTTGAAGATTCATCTCTTTGCTTGAAAATTTGACTATTACATTTTTGTAAAATTAATCTCTTTTTTTTTGAAAAATCATCTTTTGGGTTGAATGTTTAACTCTTATGTTGAAAATTCATTTTTTTTAAGATTCATAATTTTTGTTTAAAACTCATCTCTTTGGTGAAAAATTCAACTGTTTGATTTCAAGTTTGTCTTTTTGATTGAAAATCAACTACTGGGTTTTCATTTACACTGCTTTTAAAAAAATACATTTTCCTTTTGGTTGAAAATTCACCATTTTAGTTGAAAATTCTACTGTTTTGCGTAAATTTCATTTCCTTTACTTAGAAAGTCAATAATTTGGTACAAAATTGAAGTGTTTTGTTGAAAATTAACTTTTATGTTGAAAATTCATATCTGACTTGAAAAATAAACTATTTATTGAAAAATTAAACTACTTTCATGATAATTCAACTATTTGGTAAAAAGTTAAATTTTCTGTTAAAAAATCATATTTTGGGGTTAAAAGCTCAACTGGTTTGTAAATAATTCATCTTTTTCGTTTGTAAATTCAATAATGTTGTCGAAAATTCATGCATTTGTTTGAAAATTGGTCTTTTTTGGTGGAACATTAATTAATTCTTATTTCGATTCTCAATAATTAATTCTTCTTGGTGGAAAAGTCATATTTTTGGTTGAAAGTTAAGCTACTTTGTTCAAAATTAATTTTTTGAAGACACACCTGTTTGGCTCGAAATTTCACTGGTTTTTATGAAAATTTAATATATTTGCTGAAAGTTCGTTTCTTTCGGTTTCAAAATTAATTATTTCATCTGAAAATTTCATTATTTCACTTTTTGGTTGAAAATTTATCCTTTATAAGCTGAAAATTCTACTATTTGGTATAAAATTCATGTATTTCGTTAAAAATTTGCCTTTTTGGTTAGAATATTAGTCTGTTTTGTTGAAAATTCATATTTTGGTTGAAGATTCAACTATTTGGTTTCAGAACTATTTTTTTGCTTGAAAATGTATGTATTTATGTATATATTTATGTGTATATACTAATTTTTTAAGAGCACTTTTTCAGAATTCAAAAATTATATGTACGGCTGTTCGTAGTATTTAAAAATTCGAACAATTTATCCTAAGGCCTTTTTCGATAAAAAAATTACCAGAGTTATAGAATTTACAAAATTCAAAAAAACAAACGAAAATGAAAATTGCAAGCCAAACAACACACGATATAAAAAAAAAGTCAAGAAATCATTGCTTTGAGCACCCCATAAGATTGTCATAATAACTTTTTGTATTATCTTGAAACATCGAAAATTCAAATTTTTATACGAAAAAAGATGAATAGGCAAAAATTGTGCATTCGAAAAAGATATGCAAATCTTTCGATAATCACTCTTTGATAGGACACGTAGTTTTTGTTTGAATTTGTAAATAACAGAATTACAAAATTAAACAATTAAATTTTTGGACAAAAGACACAAGCTACAAAAAAGATAATGAAACAAATTCTCTTCAATTAAAAAAGAGCTACAAATTTTTGATGGATTGTTTCTCGATAGGATGCGTGTTTTTTGTTTTATTCGTAAAAAACAACATTAACAATTTTAAAAATTAATTTTCGGACAAACGACAAAAACTATGAAAAAAAAATGAATGAACGGAAGTTGCTAATCCAAAAGAGAACTACAAATATTTCATTCATAATTTTTTTACAGGACGCGTAGTTTTTGTTTTAATCGTGAAAAATAACATTAAAAATAAAAAAAAATTAAATTTTTTGGAAAACAGCACAAGGCATGAAAAAAAATTAATGAACAAAAGTTGTTCACCCAAAAAGGATGTAAAAATTTGTTATAGATAATTTTTAGATATAACGAGCAGTTTTTCTTTTAATCGTAAAAAACAAGATTAAAAATGAAAACATTAATGAAAAGAGAAATGTTGTTCAAATGCTGTACAAAATAAAAAAACTACCTTTTTCGAAAAAGGACACAGGCTACAATAACATTTCATTTGACAAAATTTTTCGCCTAAATTATATCTACAAATTTGCTTGAAACGACTTTACGCTGGGATGCATATTTTTAGTTTAAAATATGAAAAATAACATTGAAAATAAACAAATTAAATTTATGGAAAACCGAGAAAAGTTGCAATAAAATGTTTAATAACAAAATTGTTTTTTTTTTATAGTATGCGCACTTTTTTCAATCATAAACACAAGACGCTGAAAATACGTATGATTCAATACTAATGCATATTATGAATTTTAATAATATCAATTTGTTGAACCGATACATTTTTCAGGGTAGCTGAGCATAAAATTTAATGAAAAATAAGAAACAAATATTGAATTAATCATGATAAATAAAATTTTATACTTTATTTTGCACCATTTGAATAAGCAATTCCAGGCCAAGGTACAGAAATAAATATAATATACATTTGATATAATAGAGTTGAACATAATGTAGAAAGGTTCGTATTTTTCGACAAAATCGAGTGCGAAGCACGAGAAACGTGACAAGAGTGTGTTAGTTGAAGCCGAAGCAGCTTTAACAAAAGAGAATTCACAATCACCAAATAATACTTGCCGATGCTTTGGCCTTTAATTTTATAAGATCTGTGCACTCATGTGGGGGAAATACAAAGACCCAGCGCGTAGCGCGAGATAGATATATTATCCAGCGCAAAGCACGAGAACCATCAGTAGAACATAATGTAGTAGAACATAATGTAGAAAGGTCCGCACTTTTCGACAAAATCGAGTGCGGAACACGAGATACGTGATGACAATGTGTTCGTTAAAGCCGAAGAAGCTTTAACAAAAGAGAATTCACAATCACCAAATTACAGTTGTCTATGCTTTGCCCTTTAATTTCAAAAGGTGTGTGCACAAATATCGGGGAAATACAAAGATCCAGCGCGTGGCGCGAGATAGATATATTATCCAGCGCAAAGCGCTAGAGCCAACAGTAGAACCTAATGTGAAAAGGTTCGCACTTTTCGACAGAATCGAGTGCGAAGCACGAGATACATGATGAGAATGTGTTCGTTAAAGCCGAAGGAGCTGTAACAAAAGAGAATTCACAATCACAAAATAATAGTTGCTGATGCTTTGGCCTTTAATTTTAAAAGATCTGTGCACAAATGTGGGGGAAATACAAAGATCCAGCGCAGCGCGGAGCGCGAGATAGATGTATTATCCAGCGCAAAGCACGAGAACCTTCAGTAGAAAATAATGTAGTAGAACATAATGTAGAAAGGTTCGCACTTTTCGACAAAATCGAGTGAGGAACACGAGATACGTGGTGACAATGTGTTCGTTAAAGCCGAAGGAGCTTTAACAAAGGAGAATTCAAAATCACCAAATAACAGTTCTCGATGTTTTGCCCTTTAATTTTAAAAGATGTGTGCACAAAGGTGCGGGAAATACAAAGACCCAGCGCGTAGCGCGAGATAGATATATTATATATATTAGTATAGATATGTATGTATGTATGTATACCATTAAGCCATTTCCCTTTCAGGGTAGGCGTGACACTTCCCGATTCGGGTAGTGTTTCTTGGTTGATAGCTTGAAGTAAAATAACTACAAGTGTGGGCTCACCACACACCCACGATGTGCCAACAGCACTCGGTTTTCTCGAATGGTCACCCATCCAAGTACTAACCGCGCCCAACGCTGCTTAACTTCAGTGATCTGACGAGAACTGGTTTTTTCAGCGTGGTATGGCTGTTAGTATATATTAGTAACAATTCCTCTCATAACAAATGATCACTTAGGAACTTTTCACGATAGTAGCAGGTTAGCTGGGAAGGGCTGAAGATAAAGACCGTCAGTTTTTTTACAATCAGATAACATTTGCTGACAAGTGCACCGTTTCACAGAGTTTTTTCCTTTTTTTAGGTATCATGGGTGAGGCATCGCGATATCCACTTGTTGACAGTGGGACGCTACACTTACACAAGCGACCAACGCTTTGAGGCTTTGCACGCCCCACACACTGAAGACTGGACTCTCAGGATACGGTATCCACAGCGAAAGGATTCCGGAATCTATGAATGCCAAATTTCCACGACCCCACCGATAGGCCATCCTGTCTATCTCAATATTGTCGGTGAGTATTCAGACTTGAATTTCAATTCGTTTAACATTTTGATACCTCCTTGTTACAAGAAGGTATGACGGATTGTATGTCTAATAGGGTTGTCCAAATTTTTATTTATTTTTTTTTTGAATTTTTACGAATAACTATTAAAAAGATGTTTGTTTTTGTTGACTAGCGTTAGTTTAATTTAGTTTTTACTAGGAAACTGTATCATCATCGAAGATGGTAACGTTCGATTCGAAGAGAAATCCTTTCACACACACTGTGAAAATGTAAATCTACAATATCGATCAAAGTTATATCTTCTAATACAGAAAAGATTTAACGTCCTCAGACTATATGGAGTTATAAATTAAAAATTTTTTGAAATTAAATTTATTCAGGAAAAAAGATCTTCTCCTTTCACTCCGCTGGGATTCGAACACCAGATCAACTGATTTCCGGTCAGGTGCTCTAACCATTGAGCTACTAGAGAGATCAGAGGAAAAACCTTTTTTTCTGAAATACGCTTTATTATGCAAGATGTTATATACAAATCAATTTTTACTAGGAATCTGTATTATCATCGGAGATGGTAACGTTCGATCCGAAGAGAAATCCTTTCATACACACTGTCAAAATGGAAATCTACAATATCGATCAAAGTTATATCTTCCGATACAGAAAATATTTAAGGTCCTTAGTCTAGATGGAGTTATACATTAAAAATTTGTTGAAATTAAATTTATTCAGAAGAAAAGATCTTCTCCTTTCACTCCGCTGGGATTCGAACACCAGATCAACTGTGTGAAAGGATTTCTCTTTGGATCGATCGTTACAATCTCCTATGATGATACAGATTTATAGTAAAAATTAAGTTTTATATAACATCTTGCATAATGAAGCGTATTTAAAAAAAAAGGATTCTTCCTCTGATCTCTCCAGAAGCTCAATGGTTAGAACGCCTGACCGGAAATCAGTTGATCTGGTGTTCGAATCCCAGCAGAGTTAAAGGAGAAGATCTTTTTTTCTGAATGAATTTAATTTCAATTAATTTAGTTTGTCGGTGAAATTACGGTTTTTGATCTACTAGTCATTGTTAAAGTGTTTATTAAAAAACGAGCTTTCGCTCAACGTTGAAACATTTGGTTTTTGTTATAAAACGTCATTGGAGTTTCAGTTTGCAAAGATCCAAAATGTAAGATGGAGAAGATTCTAAACTTAACATTTTTTATACATAGGGATTTATGTAGAATTAAGTAAGTTTCATAAAAAAACCAAATGTTTCAACTTCTTGTAAGTAAACTAGCAAAAAAAAATTATAAACCCTGAATATCTCCTCCTGTTTAACAAACCTATCTTCATATAAAATTTGTTTTCATCAGTTAACAATGTATTTTTTCAAACAATGTATTCCTATTAAGGCTTAACGTCGTTGAGCGAAAGATCGTTTTTTAATAAACACTTTAATAATGACTAGTAGATCAATCCACCGACAAACTAAATTTTACGAATAACGCCCGAAAATGTGTTCGAATCCACACAAAAATAAATCCATTTTTTTTTTTTTTTAAACAAAAAAAATGTGTTTCCCATAAGAAAAAAAGACGTTTTTGTAAATTTTATTCAGAATTCTCAATATTAGCTGAATCGAGGTGGGTTTTGCCATTTTTTCACGCTAATTATCATATTTTTTGCGTTTTTTTAATGCAAATTGTATCTAATATATTAGATACTACTTCATACTGATAATGAGATGTTTAAATAAATTTTCTAATCAATTTATTTATGTTTTTAGCATTTTTCTCTAAGAACAGAATTAGAAAATGGCGGTTTTTTCAAAAATTTTCTACTTTTAGTCCAATTTGCAATTAGAGTAAAGTGATAATTAATTCAAGTTAACAAAAATAATTCTGTGAACAATTTATTATTGTTAATAATATTCTCTTTGCTTAATCAATGCCAATCTTTGCCAACCGATGCCTTTTTTTTAAATATTCAACTTTTTGTTCACTTTTCACTCCGAGGGAGTTAATATTCAATTTAATATAGCAAAAATAATTGTTTAAACAAATTATTATTGTCCATAGCTATCTTCTTCTGTATGAATACTAGATGGTTGCGCTTTTTTCTGAATTTTTGTACATTTATCAATTAGAGTGAAGTAATAATTATTTTAAGTTAACACAAATAATTTTTTAAACAATTTATTATTGTTAGTAATATTCCCTTTGCTTAATGGTACAAATTTGCGGTTTTTTCTGAAATTATTAACTATTTGTCTATTTTTCACAAGCAAAAGTAATTGTTTAAACAAAATTATCATTGTTAATAACTATCTTCATCTATGTTAATGCCAGATAGTTGCGATTTTTTTCTAAAAAATTTTACTTTTTGCCCGCTTTTCATTTAGTGAGGTGATAATTATTGCCAGTTAATAAAAATAGTTGTTCAAACAATTTAATATTGTTTATAACTCATTTCTATTAAATAAGTTATAGAAAGTTGCGGTTTCTTCTGAAATGTTTAACTTTGCTTTGCCTTTTTATTTATAAACAAATGATAAATAAATATTAGAGAGAAACATATTTTGAGCAATCTCTTTCTTTCTCATGAATATATTTTGCTGTAGGGGGGCTGATATCAAAATATGTTCAATTCCAAATTTTTCTGTTACGCTTTGCAATAAACTTCTTGCTTTAATTTAAAACAAAACTTTCACAAGTCATTTACTCAGTTCTCCCACTTACTCCTAATTATTCCATTCTTTGTTTTTGTCTCTTGTGTAAGATAGCTTTTTGTTCGAAATAATTTTTTTAAACATTGGAAAAAGAGCAAAAATTATTGACCTAAAAAAACAAAATACTACTAAAAAAATGATTTTTGTTAATGTTCACTTATTATTTGTTCATTAATAAAAATTCAAAGCAAAATCAAAGATTTCAGAAAAAGCAAATTTCTAGAATTACCCTAAGAGAATATGGTTATAAACCATAATCAATGTTTCAAATAAGAATGTTTGTAAATTGCATTAATTATTACCTCACTAAGTGAAAAGTGGACAAAAATTCTAAGAGTTCCGAAGAAACCGCAACTTTTTAGCACTTATCTAAGAGAAGAAAGTTATAAACAATTATAAATGTTTCAAACAACTGTGTTCGTTGATTTGCATTATTTATTACTTCACTAAGTAAAAAGTGTGTGAAAAGTTCAAGATTCCAGAAGAAAGCGCAACTATATTGCAATAATATAAAAGAAGATAGTTATAAACAATAATAATTTCTTTAAACAATTATTTTCGCCAAATTAAATTGATTATTATCTCACCCTATGTGAAAAGTAGACAAATAGTTGTGAATTTCAGAAAAAACCGCAACTTTCTAGCATTATTCGAATTGAATATTATTAATAAAAATAAATTATTCAAACAATTAATTTTGTTTACTTATATTAATTATTAAACTCGCTTCAGTTGAAAATTTGACAAAAGTGGAAAATTTTTTTAAAAACTGCAATTTTCTAGCATTATTCTAAGAGAAAATTATTAACAATGATAATTAATTATTAAAACAATTATTGTTGTCCATATTGATTGATTATTACCTTACTCTAATTGAAAAATGGACAAAAAGTGGACAATTTTTGAAAAAAACCGCGACTTTCTATCTCTAATCTAAGAAAAAATTGCTAAAAACAATAACTAATTCCATGAACAATACAGTTGAACATCTTATTATCATATAAAACATACTTATGGGGGCTATATTCCAAAAGTAATATTTCATTCATATTCTATGGCTAATTTTAATCAGAAATGTTGAGTTTCAACTCGATTCAGCTAATATTGCGGATTCTGAATACAATTTACAAAAACGTATTTTTTCTCGTGGGAAATACGTGTTAAACTTCATGGGGCTTGCGCCACCTCTAAATATCATTTTTTGTCAAAAAAAAATGGATATATTTTTGTGTGGATTCGAACAAATTTCTGGGCGTTATTCATAAAAATTCAAAATCCAAATTTTTGGACTACCCTAGTATTCAGTATTTTGAATTATCACTGGTGAACCAGTGATTTTCCGATCTTAACTGGGTGAACCAGTAAGTGTCTCAACTAAAAGAGCGTTACTGAAGATACCAGTGACGTTAAATGATAGATTCAATTAGTAATAAAGCGCTCCACGTGGCCAAGAATGAAACCTCCAGTCTTCTGGTACGAGCGTGTCGCTGGTCGGGTCTTTACATTTTTTGAGTTAAAACGAACTTTATTCTATACTTGTGTTTGTGTTGTAAACATTTTGGGCCTGGCTGCAATAATCAAGGGCTATATTATTTTTTGCTTGAAAATGAGGGGACCCCTGGCCACTTGCTCTCTTGAACTGAACCAGTGAAATTGTCACTGGTTGAATCAGTATTTTGAATTATCACTGGTGAACCAGTGATTTTCCCGCTTTGACTGGATGTACCAGTAAGTGATTCAACTAAAATAGCGTTACGGAATATACCACTGACGACAAATAATAGATTAAACCAGTGATATAGCGCTCCACGCGGGCAAAACATGAACCTCCAGTCAGCTGGTACGCGGCGGTCAGCTGTTGGCATTTCTAGAGTGAAAAAGAACCATATTTTGTACTAGTGTTTGTTTTATAAATATTTGGCGCCTGGCTGCAATGAGCAGGGGATGTAATATCTTTCGCTTGAAAGTGGGAAGGCCCCTGGCCACTTGGGTTCGACTTTCAGCGACGCGACACGTTGACATAACAAAGGACCTTCCCACAATTAGGCGCAACATATTATATCCCGGTATTATATTGCAGCTTGGCCTTCATTTATTGTTGTGAGAGTAAAATGCGGTTTTTAAACGAAGATTTTACAACTGTTGCCACAATCGTGATGAATGATGAGTGTCATACCTAAACAGCTGACAGACGACAAGGCATACGACCAGATGACTGATGGTACTGAGCAACCAGTGAATCTCACTGATTAAACCAGTTTCGGAACTCCACTGACTGAACCAGTGAATTCTCACTGATTGTCAGTGACACACTTCTGGCTGTTTCAAACAGTGAGATTTCACTGGTTCAATTTAAGAGAGTGAATTAGCACAGAAGTGATGAATGATAAGTGTCATACCTAACCAGCTGACGGATGACAACGCATTCGATTAGATGACGACTGTTATTGAGTAACCAGTGAACCTGGCTGAATTTACCAGTGAATCTCACTGAATAAACTAGTGGACATCACTGATTAAGCCAGTGAATCTAACTGATTGAACCAGTGCCGGAATTCCACTGATTGAGCTAGTGTCGGAATTCCACAGATTGAATCTGTGTCGGAATTCCACTGATTGAACCAGTGAAATCTCACTTATAGTCAGTGACAGACATCTGCTGTTGAAACTAGTAAAATTTTACTGCCAATCAGTGAGATTTCACGGGTTCATTTTAAGAGAGCAGTGCTGTTCAACCAATCATACACGGTGAGAATTGATAGATGAAAGATTCTGAAAAATTTTCATACAGCTGGGACATAGCCATTTGGAAAAAATTTAGCATAATTTTGGTAAAGTAGAAAATTTTTTGGGGAGCGTGCACATATTATGTGATGCTATTTTCAGAGATTTTTGACTTACTCCTCCCTCTTGTGACAATTTGTGAAATTTCAGTGACCTCCCCCCCCCCTCTGAATATATGTGTCACCGTAGCTGATCCCCCTCCTATTTCCAATTACGAAATATAAATTCAGTTTGATATAACCATCCATCGAACAATGAATAATGAGTTTAAGCTATTTCGTATTAAATTTTTCATCATTTTTTCTTTTCATTTGAGAATATTGATATAATTTCAAGATTAACTTAGACGGCAGATTAAGGAGATTTGGGATCGTTCATATATTTTATTTGGTAGAATTTTATATTTTAGTTGAAAAGTCTACCATTGTATTTTTGTTTTAAAATTCGTCTCACTTGATTAAAAATTCTTATATTTGGTTAAAAATTTAATTATTTAGTTGAAAGTGTAACTATTTTGTTAAAAAGTATTTTTTTCTGGTCAAAAATTTAACTACTCAGTTGAATGTTTAACTCCTTTCTTGAAATTTTTTTTTTTTTAAGTTTCTTCATTTTAGTTGAAAATGTATCTCTTTGGTTGAAAATTGAAGAATTTTGCTAAAAGTGATTGAAGATTCAGCTGTTCAGTGAAAATTAAAATATGGTGTTGAAAAATTAATTTTATTTTTGGTGAAGATTAATTTTTTAAACTGAAGATTTAACTATTCTATTTTTGATTAAAAATTCATCTTTTTTAAATGAAAATTCAAGTACTTGTTTGAAAAATCATGTATTTTGTTGATAATATTCCTTTTTTGTATAAAATAATCTTCATGTTGAAAAAATCACCTTTTTAGTTGAAAATTAAACTTTTTGGTTTAATGTTGAACTCTGTTCTTTAAAATTCTTTTCTTTAAGATTCTTTAATTTGGTTGAAAATTTAAGTATATTGCTCAAAATTAATTTTTTTTTGGTTGTGGATTAATTTTCTTCACTAGGAATATAACTATTTCATTTTTGTTTGAAAATTGATATTTTAAATTGAAAATTGATCTTTTCTGCATAAAAATTCATATATTTAGGTAAAAACTCGTTTTTTTGGGTAGAAAATTAATTTTCTTGTTTAAAAATTTGTGATTTTTGGTTAAAAATGCAGCTGCTTGGGTAAAATTTTATCTGGTTTTGGAGAGGATTAAAATATTTTGTTGAAAATTCGTCTTTTCTTAGTTGAATTCAACTGTTTTTGATTTAAAATTAAAATTTTTGTTTTTTAAATGTTATTATTATTTGTAAACACGATTATTAGTTATTAACAGTATTACCATTATCATTAACATTATTATGTTGGAAATATGAACGTGTTTCCCTAAGAAATCATACATTTCGGTTGAACATTCAACTGTTCTGTAGAAAATCAAACTCTTTGGTTGAAAAGTAACTTTTTTGTTGAAAACTCGTCTTGTTAGTTGAACAATTAAGAAATTTATTAGAGAATTCAACTGCTTGGTAGTATATTCTTTTTTTTAAATTAATGTTTTGTAATAAAACTTTAATTAATGAATTTTTGGTTTAAAAGGTATCTTCTTTAGTTTAAAAATGCTACTATTTGGTTGAAAGTTAATGTAATTTTTGGAAATTGGTCTTTTTTGGTATAAGATTAATCTCTTTGATTAAACTCTTTGATTGAAAATTAACTTTTTTGTTGAAAATTAACTTTTTTTTTAAATTCATATTTTCGGTTAAAAATTCAATCCGTTTTTTTTTAGTTTAAAAATTATTGAAAATGTTGAGATTTTCAGAAAGTTATTCATAGGTACATTTTAAAAATAAACGAATTTCCAAGATATGTATATAATAATTAACTAAATTTCGAGATCGAATTCAAAGCTAGTTTTTTAAATAGTTGTTTTGCTTATAGTTTTGTTTGAAAGTTGCATTTTGATTTAAAAATGTATCTCTTTGGTAGAAATTAATTCTTTTTAGGATGGAAATTTAACTATTCTGTTGGAAATTAATCTGTTTTGGTTAAGAATTCTACTATTGTGTTAAAAATTTTAATTTTTTGTTGAATTCAACTGTTATTGAATTAAAATTAACACCTTCTTTTCCAGAAAATTCAGCTACTTGGTTGAAAGTTCAACTACTTGGTTGAAATTTTTTTTTTTAAGATTCATCTTTTTGGTTGAAAGTTCACGTTATCACATTTTGTTGAAAATTCGTATCTGTTGATAGAAAATTAATCTTTTACTTTGAATATAAATCTTTCTGGCATAAAATTTAGCTACCTAGTGAAAAATTTATATATTTTATTGAAAATTCCTCTTCTAGTCTTTTTAGACATATGGTCTAAGAGAGATTTTTCAACATTGAGGTATTGATTCATTTCACGATTTTATGAATTCCTGAGACAAACTATAAAACCTAACAAAAGGAATGAGTACGTTGCATGAAATGGGATTAAAATATTTTCAAAAACCTCAAGCAACAAATAACGTTATGAAGGAATGAAACGATGTTTTTATGTTTTTTGTTTAAAAAAAATATATTTTACTTCAAATAAATTTTGTATAAAAATGAAAAATATAAAAATAAAAGTCGAATCAAGCAGAACTAAAAATAAAAGCCAAGAATAGAACTCGAAATCGTTCAATCTCCTAAAAAACTTAAATTAATGACCAATAACTGCTTTGTTTCTGGATGTGATTTCAGAGAAGATAAGGATAAGATTTAAGTCATTATTTTCTTAGTGATTATTATTTAATAATAATCCGTAAAAGATGTTCGGAGACATTATTCCATTTGGATTCATTTTTATAAACCTTTTTCATTGAAAAATTGAAAATGTATATAATTTAAATAATTTGAATCTTCCCGCGAAGAATGACTTCGCTAAGATATAGCCAATTAGGGATTTTCACATCAACCATCAGCTAACTTCACTTCGTTGAGTGCTGAGTGGAAAACAATGGACCAAATGCATGGGACAAAACTTTATTTTTGTAATATCTTTATAATGAATAATAATTATTAACATTTTATTATTTCATTAAATATTTCTTAAAAAATAAAAACTATTTTTCAAATACACTTATATAGGAAAAATTAGTTTTTACGAAGATATTAACAAAATAGGGCAAAAATTGAGCGAATCCCATGCATTTGATCCGTTGTTTTCCCCTCAGCAGTTAACAATGTGAAGTTAGCTGACTATGAAGTGAAAATGCCTAATCGATACTTTTGGCGAAAAATGCCGCGAACGGGCTCAATATTGAAACTTCGTTTATGAACAAAAAATATTTCTGATTTAATGAAAAATTCGCCTCTTCTTGGAATGTGCTAATTAGTTACGAAAGAATCGAAATATCTTTTTGTCTCATTTTATGCAAAATCGCCATTGGAAGTATATTTCGTTCATGGAAAGGAAAATAAGGCGAGTCTGGGATAAAAAGTATAACGAAGTTTGCTTTCTTAATTAAATGAAGCCATCAACTTTCTTTCGCGATCGTAATCAAAAACATTTTCTTAAGCCTCGAATATTGAGTACATTTAAAATAACTTCTTTCCTTTCCCAAGTTTAATTCTTCAAGATACGAAAAAATTGCGGAAAAATAAATGGGTAAAGATCATATCTGGGAGAAACGAGAAATGAGAAACCGTCTTAGGTACACATATAAAACAGCGAAGCTGGGCAAATTGCGATTGTTCTCTCTATAAATAATGCAACAACGATGCTATCAAGACTACCCAGAAACTAGCTCGCTATCTAGAAATTATCTTCTTTCTCGTTTGCTCTAAATTTTCGGAAAATTCCGGGAACGAGAAACCGCTCCTCAGGTGCATACTGAAATAAAATTAGTCTGACTTTTATTTTGAGTCGCATTCTCTAGTGTATTTAGAAAGGTGTTTTGAAATGAGAATGGGAAAATTAAATTTTAAATAATATAACACAGAGGGCCTGGAATCAGACGCAAATTGAGAAGATAATCGGTCGCTGGTGGTTGAAGTTGTAGGCCATTCCTATACATCCTGTAATTTCAGAAGTGCTTGAATTATCGAAAAAATTTTCGAGTTCCCTGGATTAACTAAGATTCTTGAATTCTCCTGAATTCCTTAAATTCGTCTAAATTGGCCGATTTCTTTGAATTTGTGGAATTCCCTTAGTTATCTATATTAAGGAATTTAGGAAATTTGAGGAATTTAGTGAATTCGAGGAATTTAGTGAATTCCAGGAATTCACAAACTTTGAGGAATTCACCAAATTCGAGGGATTCATTGAAAGGGAGGAATTGACAGAATTTGAGGAATGCAATGAATTCAAGGAATTTACAGAATTTTAGAAATTCAAAGAATTCGAGGAATTCAAAAGTTTCGAGGAATTTAAAGGATTTGAGGAATTTAAAGAATTTGAGGAATTCGAAGAAATCGAGGAATTGAAAGAATTCGAGGAATTCAAAGAAATCGAGAAATTCAAAGAAATCGAGGAATTCAAAGAAATCTAGGAATTTGAAGAATTCAAGGAATTTAAGGAATTTTAGGAACCCCAAGAATTCAAGAAATTCAAAGAATTTAAGTTTAAGGCCATTCCTATTCATCCTGAAATTTCCGAAGTCCTGGAATTATCGAAAATTTGCTCGAATTCCCTAGATTAACTAAGATTCTTGAATTTTCCCGTAAAATCGTCTAAATTGGCTAAGTTCTTTGAATTTGTGGAATTTCATTAGTTATCTATATTAAGGAATTTAGGACATTCAGGATACTAACAGAATTCAGAGAATTAAAGAAGTTCAAAGAATGCTGTTAATTCTACAAAAATTCAAGGAATTTGAGAAATTAAGTGAATTCAAGGAATTCAGAGAAATCGGGGATTTTAAGCATTTCAACGAATTTAGAGAAATCCAGGATTTCAGAGACTTCAGAAAATTTAAAAGATTTTAGAAAATGTTGGGATTTCAACGTATTTAGAAAAATCAAGGATTTCAGAGACTTCAGAAAATTTAAAAGAGTTTAGAAAATGTTGGGAATACAAAGAATTTAAAGAAGTCAAGGAATTCAAGAAATTCGAAAAATTCGCAGGATTTGAGGAATTCACAGAATTCGAAGAATTCACAGAATTCGAGGATTTCACAGAATTCAAGGAATTAATAGAATTTCAGGAATTCTCAAAATTAAAGGAATTGCCATAATTCAAAGAATAGACAGAATTCAAAGAATTCAAAGAATAAGAGGAATTCAAAGAATGAGAGCAATTCAAAGAATTTAAGGAGTTCAAAGAATTTAAAGAATTCAATAAATTCGAAGAATTCAAGGAATTCAATAAATTCAAAGAATTCGTTAATTTCAAGAATTTTAGGAATTCAAAGTATTCGATTAATTTTAAGAATTCGAGGAATCATAAGAATGTGATGAATTCAAAGAATTCAGGGATTTCGAAGAATTTAAGGAATTCAATTATTACAAGGGATTCAAAGATTACGAGGGATTCAATGAGCGCAAGGAATTTAAGTAATTCCAGTATTTCAATGAATTTCAGAAATTCACAGAATTCGAGGAATCTAGTGCATTCCAGAAATTCACAGAATTTGAGGAATTCACGGGATTCCAGGGATTCATTGAAAGGAAGGAATTCACAGAATTTGAGGAATGCAATGAATTCAAGGAATTTAAAGAATTTTAGAAATTCAAAGTATTCGAGGAATTCAAAGGTTTCGACGAATTAAAAGGATTTTAGGAGTGTAAAGAATTCGAGAAATTCGAAGAAATCAAGGAATTTAAAGGAATCGAGAAATTCAAAGAAATCGAGGAATTCAAAGAAATCGAGAAATTCAAAGAAATCTAGAAATTCGAAGAATACAGGGAACTCGAAGAATTCAAGATATTAAAAGAATTCAAGAAACTTAAATAATTCGAGGAATTCTAAGAATTCGATTATTTCGAGGAATTCAAAGAAATCTAGGAATTCGAAGAATTGAAGGAATTTCAAGAATTCAAGGAACTTAAAGAATTAAAGGAACTTAAAGAATTAAAGTAATTCTCAGAATTCGAGTAATTCGAAGAATTGAAAGAATTCGAGGAATTCAAAGAATTTAAAGAATTCAAGGAACTCAAAGAATTCAAGAAATGCAAGAAATTCAAAGAATTCAAGGAACTTGAAGAATTCAAGGAATTCTAAAAATTCGAGTAATTCAAAGAATTCAAGGAATTTGAAGATTTCGTAGAATTCAAAGAATTCGCAGAATTCAAGGGAATGTAATGGAATTCAAAGGAATTTAAGGGAATTCAAAGGAATTTAAAGCAATTCAAAGAAATTCCAGGGGATCGAAGGAATTCAAGGCAATCAAGAAAATAGCAATTTTAGACGAAAAACGCTGACATAGCATTTTTTTAAATTGTTTCGGATTATAAATCGTCTTTTAATTAATTTCCAGTCAAAAACACGAGCATAACCAAGAATTTATCAAAATTATTTGATATGCTTTGAAAAATGATTTTCCGTATAAAACGCCATGATAACATAAATTTGTTGAAAAATTGTGAATCTTCTTTAAAATATTTAAAATATAATCTCTTTTAAATACCAATTTTTAATGAAAAGTACCAAAATAATCCAAAATCTAAACTAATTGTTCAAAAATCCTGGAAACACTAAGAAAATACGCAAATATTCAAGCTTGCAAATATTTTGTTTGTTCAAAAATACCAATTGCAGATGGTATATTACATAACCTATAGTTGAAAAATTGTAGATATTCTTTAACCTATCAATTTTTTATTAAAAATACTAATTGTTTCTTATAAAAAAACTCTACCATAACATTATATAACAGAAAATTGTTCAGAATTATAAGTTTTTCTCGAAATTTAATTATATTTGTTTTGAATAACCGATTTGCTTTGAAAAACATTCATATAGTATGAAACTGTTCAAAAATTGAAAATATTTAAAATCATAATTACTTTTTTCGAATACCAATTTTTAGTGTCAAACTTTGAAACCTTAAAAACTTTAGTTGATAAAAAATTTATAATCTTTGACATCTGATAATTTTTTCATCAAAAATACACTTTTCCTGTGTAAAACAAACAAATAACCTAAAATTGGTGAAAATTGGGAATCTTGATGATAATTTGTTTGAATTACTCATTCTCGGTGAGAAACACGAACAAAAACTAAATTTTTGGAAATTTTAAGTCTTCTTCAAAACTTTATGATAAAAAAAAAAATTTTTCACAAATTTCAAATATTACATACAAACAAATTTTTTTTTAGATAGGATAACTCGTCGATTAAAAATAGGAAAAACGTATGATGTACCTTCTATTTATTCGTTTACCCTTAATTTTTAAGACAATTTTCCATAGTTTAAAAAATATAAATGGTCGATGAAGTAATATCTATAAGTATGTATACCATTAAGCCATTTCAATTTCAGGGTAGGCGTGACACTACCCGATTCGGGTAGTGTTTCTAGGTGGATAGTTTTCTTGTTGTTATAAGTAACTACAAGTGTGGGCTCACCACACCCATACTATTCCAACAGCACGCAGTATTCTCGAATGGTCACCCATCCAAGTACTAACCGCGCCCAACGCTGCTTAAATTCAGTGATCTGACGAGAACTGGGTTTTTCAGCGTGGCATGGCCGTTGGCCATTGCAAGTAATTGAAATAAATTTATTTCCCTATTTAAAAGGATAACAATAATTTTTGAAATCTGTATTATCATCGGGGATGGTGATTTCAGATTAGATGAAGATACTAATCACATTGCGTGATCGGTCATTACCATCCCCGATGATAATACAGATTTCTGAAATCTTATGATTGATATTGCAGAAAACCTTGCTGTTTGGCATATTCGTGAAAAAAGATTCTTCTTTCGATCTCTTCAGTAGCTTAGTGGTGAGAGCACCCAACCGGCAATCGGTAAACCTGTCGTTCGATTCTCAGCGGAGCAAAGGGGAGGGATCTTTTTTCACAGATTGAATTCGATATTAAAAATTGTAGAAAAACTAAAAATTCTAAATTTGAGGGGTATCTTAGATTGATAGTGTGGATTTCTATTTTCACTTCATGTGGTTAGTATCTTTATCTGATCGGTCATGACCGTCCCCGATGATAATACAGATTTCTGAAATTTTATGAATGATATTACAAAAAACCTTGCCGTTTGGCATATCTGTGTAGAAAGGTCCTTTTTTCGATCGCTCCAGGAGCTTAGTGGTAAGAGCACTCGGCCAGAAATCGCTAGATGTATGGTTCGATTCCCAGCGGAACGAAGGGATCTTTTTTCACAGATTAAATTCAATATTTAAAAAAGTAGAATAACTAAAAATTCTAAATTTGAGGGGTATCTTAGATTGATAGTGTGGATTTCTATTCTCACGTAATATGGTTAGTATCTTTATCTGATCGGTCATTACCATGCCTGATGATAATACAGATTTCTGAAATCTTATGACTGATATTACACAAAACCTTGCCGTTTGGCATATCTGAGTAAAAAGGTTCTCCTTTTGATCTCTCCAGTAGCTTAGTGGTAAGAGCACCCGACCAGCAATCGCTAGACCTGTGGTTCAATTCCCAGCGGAGCGAAGGGAAGGGATCTTTTCTCACAGATGAAATTCAGTATTACAAATTTTTGATAAACGAAAAATTCTGAATTTGAGGAGTATCTTAGATCCATATTGTGGATTTCTATTTTCACGTAATGTGATTAGTAACTTCATCTGATAGGTCATTGCCATCCCCGATGATAATACAGATTTCTTCAATCTTATGATTGATATTACAGAAAACCTTGCTGTTTGACATATCCGTGAAAAAAGATTCTTCTTTCGATCTCTTCAGTAGCTGAGTGGTAAGAGCACCCAACCGGCAATCAGTAAGCCTGTCGTTCGATTCCCTGCGGAGCGAAGGGGCGGGATCTTTTTCAGAGATAAACTTCAACAATTATTTATGTTTGTTCATTTACTATACAAATACTTTTGGAATTCGTGAATGTTAATATATAACTATAAACTATTTTCCGGTAAATTAAATATTTTGAACAGTTTAGAAACTACAGAAATTGGGTAAATAATTCAAAATGAGAAACAAATAAATACCTAGGCTCGTCGCTTTTTCTCAGAAAAGTTGTATCAAAATAAAGAGATGTTTTTCAAACAATCGGAATATGATTTATAATTCATGACCTGAAGAAAGCACATTAATAAACAAAAAGGTACGTGAAAAGATCTAAATTAGTTGGAAAATTGCTGAAGAAATTCGATTTTTTTTACTTTTCTTCAATGAGCAATATACTTGAACATATAAGATTTGTTCAAGTACATTGCTCATTGTTGAAAACAAATAATAGCATTCCTCAAATTCGTTATGAGACTCATAAGGATTA